>OZ023266.1:119691614-119879114 GCA_964006375.1 Tillus elongatus
AAAATGTGTTTTGGTGAATTGGGTTCTCCAACATCTACTTATTAGTATTCATCACAGGTTAGGATCTAACTTAGTAGGCTTTCTGTCTTGGATGTGTCTTCTAAAATTAAAATATATGTTTGCCCAAAACGTACCTCTCTTGTTACTGGTTAAAAAATACTGATTTTAATGCGCATTAGCTGAATTAAAAAGTAGAAATATTATAAATTCATTATCAAACACCGCTTGTAGTTCTTTTTAATTTACAATAAATTATTACCTCCAAAAGTCCTAATGCGCATATGATTATGCTTTAAGCAGGATGATGTGGGTAGACATGCAGCAGTTGGTGCCCTTCAACAGCCTATGGACACCATCTTCGTGAGAAGCGTCAAGGACCACAGTCCAGCTAAACAGGCAGGTCTACAGCGAGGAGATAGGATAGTGGCTGTTAATAACGTGGACATTACAGATAAAAAGTATTCGGATGTGGTTCAACTCATACAGAAAACGCCTGAATACTTGCATCTGCTAGTGGTACCCAAGGAAGAGGATTTGCTTCAGAGGGTGTGTACTAGTAGATATTTCTGAGCAATATATTTCTAGCCATTAGACATGCTAATAGATCTTGCCATTTTTCACATCAAATATGCCCTGTTGTTTACTCATCCTTTTTGATTTACTAATTTAGCCTCACTTTACAGCATTTTTCTGAAGCTGCCTACAATCCAGTCAGCAATCAGCCCGATCCATCAGGTCCACCACCACCACCACCTCCATCTTCGGGTAACGACAAACAGGTCGCTCAGAGGTTCCTTACTCAAGCACTACCACGTCTTCCGGCCGAGTTCCGCGTAGACGCTGCCTACTGGAGATATCTCCAGAACCCCTACGGATACCCGGATCCTCGTACCGTACCACCGCTGGTACCTCTGCCGCGTAACGTGCGTGTGAATACTAGTGGTGACAGAACCAGGCAGTTACAGTGTCAGCCACCCCAGCAAAGAGTGTTTGTGTACCGTGACGAGTACCCTAGGGAAGAGACCTATTATCATCCACAGAGTCATCACTCTTATCCACCTTCTGGCGCGCAAGTGTCTACCTCAGGTTGTTCACAGAGGCCGGCCTACAGAGAGCAGTATTATCAACAGCATTACCAACAGCAATCACCACAACAGCCTCAGTACCAGGAGATATACGAAACTATCAACCCCACACATGAGGCCAGGAGACAGAGGTGTAGGGCTCAACCCCAAGTGCCCCTCTACAGGAGAATGGGGAGAAGAGTCAATGAGGAAAGAGTCTTGCCACATGCACAGGATACTTACTGGGAGCCTACAGGTTAGTCATAATAAAAATTTATTTAACTAGAACTACATTTAAATCTATTCCTTTTTTTATTTAAAAGAAAACTAATCGGCTGAATCAACTGCCGGCAATTCTTTTTTTTTTTTTAATTTTCAAACAAGATCAGTTTAACAAAGTATCCTTAAAACATGGTGAGATATATATATATATATATATATATATATATATATATATATATATATATATATATATATATATATATATATATATATATATATATATATATATATATATATATTCCGACTATTTTGCGCAAAAAATTGTTTAGATATTTATAAACTATAAAATCATTTTCATGTCAAAATTTTAAACTAAATTTAATAGCAGGAATTAGTTATTAGAATATTAGGTAATCGGCGAATTACAAAATTTGTAGCGACTATTATTTTAAACTAGCTGGTCCGCGGATTCCCATTACATGCGGATGTTTGTGTGTACGTGGTTCTTTGTGGGCGTGTAGATTTTTATAACGGCTATGCCCATTTGCCATTAAATGTTAGCCACATTAAAAATGTTGATTCACAAGTGATCACATAATGTTGTACTAAGAGTTTGTGAGATAAAGCACTTCATCAATTAGGCTAGGTTTTCCTAAAGTTCTTCTCCTGGTATAGCTCTTCTCTTTTTTTCCAAGTATGTGTCCAAACAATGTTGTTAAAACTTAAAGCAAATAATATATGTTTCACAAAAATTGCATCTACATAATTACAGGGAGAGGCTATGTTATATCTATCAAGCCACTATCTTCAGGATTAAATAAATATGTTCTTGTTTGCTCTAAAAAAAAAACCATCAACCACATAATGGATTGTTTTTATGGTTATTATAAATATAGTTTTAAAACTATAGAAATAAGATTTACACTTGCCAACTTGCCTAGATGATTTTTTCCCATTATTTGGCCTTGAGTACGAGCTGATTCAGCCACTCTTCGGACCCCCAATTTTATCCAGCAATGTTTATCATATAGGCATGTGTCATACCTCAATACGCAAGGATTATCGTGCCATACTAAATACAAGTAACGGCAACAACAATTATTGAATTGAAGCAAGGATGATGTGAAAGTTTTTCGTGTATATCCAAGAAAGTTAATAATTAGGTCTATTAGTCGTCCCCTGGCATAATAATAATACTATTAGGTATACGTTTCTAG
The DNA here is from genome assembly GCA_964006375.1 of Tillus elongatus. Classification (NCBI taxonomy): domain Eukaryota; kingdom Metazoa; phylum Arthropoda; class Insecta; order Coleoptera; family Cleridae; genus Tillus; species Tillus elongatus. Next base: position 119,694,118 of record OZ023266.1, read on the forward strand.
GTCTAACTTAAATCTAAAGAATTGAAAAGGAAATTAAAACCATAGGAGTAAGATTGGGACACACTCCACACCAATGGGGCCTATTATGGTGACTTAGAGACCCACAAAGGTGGCCACTAAAACAATAAACATAAAGATTTTGCAAGATACTTACTTCTACAGTTAATTTAGATTATCTATGTAGTTATTAATTAAGGTCTAAATATATTGATGAAGGTGAGGATTACCAATAAAGTCTATAAAAGATGACAATGCATAGAAGTTATTACATGAAGAGGTAGCTGTAGTTTTTGCTCAAAGATTATAGTCATAAAGGTTCTCTTTTGGTCTTGAGTGCATATTGCAAGAAATTATATAATCAAATTTAAGTCACCTATGAAGTACCACAAGTGCAACATGGGTCGCCTTTGATCTTCACCTTGTGTAAAATGGTGTGAAAAACAGCCGTGACTATAATTATTCTGTTAAGTGTTAAGGATAAATATCTGGGAAAGGGAAAACTTTTTATATAAAGGTTGTTCACTTAAGTTGGTTATGATAGAGCTAAAATAATTGATAGATTTGGCCGATTTGTACCAATAATAAATTTGGCTTTACAAAGACTGGGATGGTATCTGGAAGATAATGATCTTTTGCCAAGTTATCAATCTGATTTCCGAAAAAGTAGACCCCCCCCAATATGTGAATATGTTACGTCCTTAGTAACAGAGATTCAGAATTGCCTTATAGAGAGTCAATATCTAGGTGAAGTACTTATTGATTTAGAAGGTGCGTACGATAACATCAGCGTAATTTTTTTAACCGTGCAAGCTCGGAATACCCAAATGTCTTGTATTTGTTCACTAAGAAAGTGGTTACATTCGCACTAGAACTCATATTTTTGGCCCAAGAATTATAAATAGCGGTTTGCCACAAGGTTCAGTTTTAAGACCGATTCTATTTCATATCTACACATATGACTTTTACTCCCTGGATCCAGGAACTAAGTCTCTACAATATGTAGATGACTTCAACTCAAAAACTTACAACCAATGTATTGTACAATTATATTTAGCTATACACCTCATTGAATCATATACAAGTACTAATGGTTTTGCATCGTCAGCAGATAAATCTATTGTTGTTTTCTTACCCGGTACAGAATTCTCCGGCTTTTAGAACAGATTTCCAGCGTTGAATTGGGAAACACTCAATTCCCTTTCAAAAATATAGTTGAATACGTTTAGAGTTTTTCTAGATCGAAAACCAAGCTGGAGAAAACATGTTGAGTATCTAAAAGAAAGCCGAAAATGCATTAACATCCTAAAGTACACGACCTGTAGAAATATTGCAACCGATATGAAGAGATGCTTGTTTTACCATTCTATCACCAGAACAATTCTAGACTATGGGTCCTTAGTCTATCTCTCTATCTCAAACACTTTGCTTAACCGAATAAACACTGTGCAATATAAAGCTCTAAGAATAATAATTGTTGGGGCAATCATGCGGTTCTTATTACTTCTAGTCAATAAACAACTTAGATTTTATTTACCTTGTAAGTTTTCTATCAAACATTTTAGCACACAAAAGACTTCCCTTCTAACAACATGCGAAAAATGTGTGTTAATAGCCTTACAAATAAATACTGATCTAAAATACTCCACCAATATTTGAAGCTATCCAGAGAATTTATAGCTCGGCGTGAATTCCAAAAGAACCCTTAAGCTTTGGATTTGATAACCCTATTTGACCTCCAATTCGTAAAACCTAAAGTAATCATACCAAAATTCCCCAGCAAATTCTAGACTATGGGTCCTTAGTCTATGGCTCTATCTCAAACACTTTGCTTAACCAAATAAACACTGTGCAATATAAAGCTTTAAGAATAATAATTGTTGGGGCAATCATGCCGTTCTTATTACTTCTAGTCAATGAACAACTTAATGCATATTTAGATTTTATTTACCTTGTAAGTTTTCTATCAAACATTTTAGCACACAAAAGACTTCCCTTCTAACAACATGCGAAAAATGTGTGTTAATAGCCTTACAAATAAATACTGATCTAAAATACTCCACCAATATTTGAAGCTATCCAGAGAATTTATAGCTCGGCGTGAATTCCAAAAGAACCCTTAAGCTTTGGATTTGATAACCCTATTTGACCTCCAGTTCGTAAAACCTAAAGTAATCATACCAAAATTCCCCAGCAAATTCTAGACTATGGGTCCTTAGTCTATGGCTCTATCTCAAACACTTTGCTTAACCAAATAAACACTGTGCAATATAAAGCTTTAAGAATAATAATTGTTGGGGCAATCATGCCGTTCTTATTACTTCTAGTCAATGAACAACTTAATGCATATTTAGATTTTATTTACCTTGTAAGTTTTCTATCAAACATTTTAGCACACAAAAGACTTCCCTTCTAACAACATGCGAAAAATGTGTGTTAATAGCCTTACAAATAAATACTGGTCTAAAATACTCCACCAAGATTTGAAGCTATCCAGAGAATTTATAGCTCTGCGTGAATTCCAAAAGAACCCTTAAGCTTTGGATTTGATTACCCTATTTGACCTCCAGTTCGTAAAACCTAAAGTAATCATACCAACATTCCAAGCACATACAAAAATATAATAAATTGGTATCTAGAAAAAGAGTGAGGTTGGAAACTGAAACATAAAATAGAATTACCCCAAAAAACCACAAAAATAATAACACAGAGTTATGCGGTAGATACGTATTTTAACAACGCAATTGTCTTCATCAGCAGCTGTCGCTAAACTGTGTTATACGTATTTAGCGCATAACTATCTGTTATTATTTTTTTGGTTTTTGAGGTGATTCTGCTATTTGTTTCGGTATCTAGAACCTTAGACTAATAACTTCAAAATATATACAGACGAGTCAAAAAATGAGCAAGATGTGGGGTGTGCCATCTATATAGAGCACAAAGGTCAAGCCCATAGCTGTAAATTGTCTGGGTATACTTCTATTTATGCTGTTGAAGCTGTGGCTATTAAAAATGCATTACAATTTGCGCTATCGGAGCATCCCAATAATGTTATCATGATTGACGCCCAATAGTATTGAGATCAATACAAAATGCAGAAAAGTCACAATGCACAGATCTAAAGTCAGTTGTAATATAATTGAATAAACAAAATGCCTATATCAGCAACAAAAAAAAACAGTTATGTATTATGTTATGGGTTGAAAGCCACTCACAACTTGGAAACGACAAAGCAGATTTATATGCAAAAATTGCTTCAAAAAATGGACTAACATATGATTATCACAGTGGAACTGATATCTTTCCGCTGACAGCAACACTTTGTTAGAGGAATTTCTTCGGTTTCGCTTTGACCTTATAATACAAAAAAAAAGAATTTGTCTTCTGTCTTCAAAGTAGAATGAATCCCGATCACGCACACTTTACCCGCTTCCGGCTGTCGGGTTTCCTGTCTACCCTCCCAAAACTAATTTTTTCCTTGATATATTTGCCCTAATTCTATCGTATGCATTTTTTTTTGCTTGGATCTTTACGATAACCCTCCATAGCGACTTTTACTGTTTGAAAATGCTTCGCTAAAAGTCATCGAACCATTATTCGCCAAACAAAAAATTATTGCTTCTATAAATTATATAAAGAAAAATTAAATACTTGCGCCCATCGAAATCGTACCGCTTTTAAATTTTACATCTCGGTCGCAGACAGTACCGCTTATTGAATTGATACAGCCAAAATGGTATCTATGAAGTCAAGTCCCAGCCTACTGTCGCATAATGCCAGCTTAATCTACCATGTTTTTTATAAGTCACGTAAATTTAAAATGTCTTTCTTTTCGTATCATTATTACATGTGTATTTATTTTTCTTTAGGTTACTACAGTGATCTAGATACTATGGTGGTGAACAATAGCAAAATGAAAACCGCCTACAAACCCGGGAATCATCACTTAAGCGATGCCGCATCGCAGACTAGCGGTGAAATGCACAGCCTCACATATCCAAGCTCACGACTGAGTCTTGATGGCGGGGGCCGAAGGGAATCCTCATCATCAGTGACCTCTTCTCTAGCGGACAGTTGTGCGTCCTATGAGTCGTTGCCCAGGCCTATCGGATATATGGACGGCAACCCCGAGGATCCATTCATGCACCAGTTCCGCAAAAAGTTTCAAATGAAGGAGGAGTTTTTTAAGAGCTTGCCCACCGCAGACACATCACCCATCCAACAACGGGAGTTTTATGGCCGACCGAGGAAAATGGACAAGTCGATGTGGCCGCCTACAGGTGATTTTTTGGGACCAGAATCTCCTTCAAGGACGGCAGTGGCTGGCAAACCGACACACCAAAGTTTCCAGCGTGTGAAAAACGACATCGACAGCGAACGAGATATGAACTGTCAACAGCAGCAACCACTGAACTGTTCACCAGCTCATCAGCATCAGGCTGTCAGTGGTGGCCAGGCATATAGCTCGCTTCCACAGCAGAAAATCGCTAAATCGCCAAAGGAGAAGATGAGCTATGTAAACAGCCTTGGTAAGATACAGGAGGCGCAACCAGCTCCTGAGCACTATAATGGGACTACATTGGAAGAAACAGACGAGCAAAGGTAAGGAAACGTTTTTATTGTTGTGGTTTATGTTTCTTTCTAATATGAGAACAGAAATCAGTTTTTTTATGTTCTATATATATATATATATATATATATATATATATATATATATATATATATATATATATATATATATATATATATATATATATATATATATATATATATATATATGGAATTGAGTCAAAATCTGGTCGATGATGAATTGTTTGGCTTAAATCATCGTGTCGTCGCAACCTTTTAATATCGGAGCCGATGGAATTTGAAGCGACGTAATCGCCTTGTATAAGTTGTAACCAACTGAGCCGCGATAGACTCAATTTGTTTATCTTATTTACAAAGAAGTGCAGAAGGTCACCTCTTCCAATGAAATGAAGACTTTCAATATTGCAGTGATAAAGTAGTTACGGTGTCATATTCTCTATTTTTGCATGCTTTCGCTTTAATTTAGGGACTCGTTTCTTCATTTCAATATACTTCTTTCCAGGGGCTATCCGCTGCAAATGGTTCAAAAGCGGGCCAAGCAGTTTGAGAGCGGCGTTCCTTTGCCGGAGGACGATCCGTCTATTAAGGATCGTACCAGTTTCTATCGTAGCGAACTGGAACGTATGAGCTCCAAGAGGGTGGTGCCCAACGTCACTGAAAGGGCCATTGAGTACGAAACGAGGGTGGTGCAAGAACCTAGAAGGGATAACAGCGGTACCTCAACGAACAGCACATCAACACTAAAAAGGATACAGAGGGATAGCAGATCTTTAGAGAGTTCCGGTAAGTGCTAGGCTGTTCCTTTTTGCTTTTTTTTCGTATCTTTATATAACTGGGAAGGTTTTTAAAGTAATGGCATTGTTGACTGTTTTGTACGTTTAATTTTATAGAATTCGAGGCATTAATAGCGTGCGTGCGTGGGTGCGTGCGTGGGTGCGTGCGTGCGTGCGTGCGTGCGTGCGTGCGTGCGTGCGTGCGTGCGTGCGTGCGGAAATTATGATAGAAAAAGTGTTAGCCACGTTACACATTTACCACCCCATATCTCGGAAACGAAGCTTCATTGGACAAATGTCCATATTGTTTTTTCTTGAAATTAGTCAAGATATACCTCCCTAAATTGTCTACACTTGATTAGGAAACACTCTGTATATCGCTAAGCTGTCATGGGGAAAAAAATTGTTTTCATGTAAATTATGGATTGAAAATCGTCGATATTAATACTCAAAACAAACTTTGTTGGCGTTTATCCCACTGTATATTTTTATTTAATTTGTGTAAAAGTTTTTAAGCAAATATATTATTAGGTGTGCTGGAAAAATCTAGCTTATTTAGATGTCAGTACCTATATCCCATTAAAATGATGCATCTGTCGCGTCACTCAAGTTCTAGACACTATAATTAAAAGTGGAAAGGAGTTGTTAAGGAAACGGGAAAACTTGGCAAAACCTGTAAAACATACGTCTGATACGTACGCCCGGAATTTAGATGAAGTTGTTTTATCCCAAATTTAAGCTAGATATTTTTAATTTATTTTTGCTGATACTGAGAATAAATCGTAACTCATTTTGTTTGCGTTATGATAGAGAATTTTAATAAAAATATTCAAGTAGGAAAAAATAACAAAATAATCAGTTTCAAAAATGAAAATGTTTTTTCCTGGGTTGGCTAACGAACTTATCCAACGATTAACAAAGCGAAGATTATAAATTTGGCAGGTACCTACTTTTCTTTTCTAAAAACATATGTTAGCGACGTCTAGTCCTCACCCTGTAAAGTTTTAAATAATAAAAAAGGGGGTTCAATTATTATAATTAGAGAATATTTATGAAAAGAAGGAACGCATGTTACTGAAGACCTCCGTTCATCTTGTTTTGCATTCTGTTCCTGAGACCATTCTTATGCATTTCTGGTATATGGTGCTTATTTAGTGTTTGTAGACTATGGTGGGGTCTGTTGCCCCTGGTCTGCTTACTTGCATTGCAGCCACGTTGTTTCCTGCTAGTGCTGTTAACATCTCAGCTTGACCACACCTCCGCTTTTCAGAACTTCTGACTTTATGGGCTAAGCATTTTGCAATGTCTATCTTTGTCCAACGAGTGGCAGTGGAAATAGGTCAACTCAAACAGACACCCGCATGTTCAAGAAAGGCACTAATACAAAATGTTGTGTCTGGTGCCCCTAGAGAAACGTTCGTGGCCGCCGATAACCCTGCGACCATTCAGCCTTCGGCACGTTGCCTTCCAACTTGTTTTTGTGAAGCGAATTAAGGCATGTCTGTCAAGAACTAAACAGGAGATGACCGATAGCAAAATAATGGCTAGATAGAAAAGATTGAAAGAGAAGAGCATGCCGTGAGACTGGTTGAAATAAAGCCATGCTTTGAACAAACTAACTTCCTTTTTTCGGGTTTGGGACCAGATCAGACACGCCATCGCCATCCCCAAAGAGCGGTAACCAATTTGATGAGGGAGTTCACAATACTGTTGTATTTTTAATAAAAAAATTGAAAGTTTAGCATCCTATAACTTCATGAGTTATAAACCGGTTAGAAAAAAGAGCATAAAGATTTGATTTAGGTCTATATTTTTCTATCAGAGAAAAAAGTATTGCATTCGAAAGTCGGCAAAATCTATTGGCTGCAAATACAAAAACAGTTCGCCAAGACAGGTTATTCATAAGACGACTTACCGGTTAACAAAGAAAATACGTGGATAGCTACGAAGATTCGATAATAATGAACATATCTTCTGACTGGGCGACCTAGCTTTACCATCGGTGATACAGAAAAAAGCCCAAGTTTTTCTGACAATAGAGAATGCTTTCATCCTTAGTGGGCTATCTTTAGTTGTCATCCAATTCAGTGAAATAGCGCATTCCCATTGACCAGAACGTCGGTCCAGGTTAGCAGCCCGTGCTTTTTCCAAACTTATTAATAATTAAATATCAGTTTAAACTGAAAGATAAGAGCTGCTGAGACCGTGTCATTCTGTCTGAGCAGGTTGAATGCCTGCAAGTTCTGGCCTCCTCAAGGGGCATTAAGCCTACGGTGTTGTGTACTCTGCGATGTGGGGCACGAAAGGACCTCTACTCAGGCTGGTGCGGTTCTTTGTATTGTAGTTTGTAGCGTCGGTAATTATCCTTGTTCTCGGGAATTGACCGACGTTAAACAAACAAAATACATACATTGTAATAAATCCCACTTAGTACTGAAATGTATTTTGGAGAAGTCGCATATGTCATTTTTATAATAATAATGGGTCAAAAAAAAACAAAGGTTAAGGCTAGATGTGAAGGTTGAAACATTTTCAAATAAAAACAAATTTGTGTGTAATGTACGCGTATTATAATTTATAGTAGACGATCATTTTTTTTATGTTTCAAAGATGTTTCCAAGATTATTATTTATACGTCTGGGTTCCAGATGTAAGTTATTTTTATTTGGCATGATAGAGAACACAGACCAATGCTTTATTAAATTATCACCGAGAACATTTGTCAAAATTAAAGTCAGTAAGAAAGTGAATTCTTTTTGTAACCACAGACTTTTTTATATTTTATGTTTAGTAATAAATAAATTAGTAAAATTACCTTCACAACAATGTTTTCGTTTACTCATGTCATTATGTACGTATCGTTATTTCTGGAACCCTGTAGTGACATATTTTTTTGCTTAAATTTTAATGCAACAAGCAGCAATCTCATGGATCTGAGCATAGTTTGTTTTGACAGCCCTACAGCCTACGTTTACGTTTAAAAACCCTTTTTGTACCCTAGTAAAGAATGGATATCTGTCCCAAGACCGATGGGGAGGAAAAATTACTATTTTGAGAATTTTGTGTTTGTCCAGCTGTAGCTTATTACAATTAGTGAGTCCGTTTTATGCAACCTCATTTGCACATCCACTAAATGACAATGTGAGGTGACGAGAGGTCCAGGAGACACATAAATATGTTATATATGTCATCCTCTTTGTCCCTGCGGTTCACACACAAGCAAGCCTTTGCACATTGCTTAGTTTTAATTTGGTGCTTTCTGATCTCTCCTTTGGCCACTTCACTTGTTCGGTATGTCTGCCTGGAGGACAAATCATGCCCATCCTCAGGCTAATTTCATAAAAAAGTCCAGTCTAGTGCCGGTTCTAGTTTTTTACCAGTCGAATTACCCAACTAGGCTTTCAGGAAAAAAGTATAGTTGTTTGCCTGTCGCCTCACTTCTATCACTTACAACAATCTTAAAGAACGTTTACCATATACAGCCAGTAAGTAATGTAGTCCATATTCATATTAGTGAATTTTCTTTAAAAAAATTCACTAATGAGGAGATCCCGACTTTTGAATTTTGAAAAAATTTCTTTAAATGAGCGCTAATGAGGCCCCCCAGAAAACATATCCGGGGTCAGTTTCAATTTTTATATGTTTATATATATATATATATATATATATATATATATATATATATATATATATATATATATATATATATATATATATATATATATATATATATATATATATGTATCACACCGATAACTCAAAAAATAATGGGCCGATTTTGATCAAATTTGGTGAAAAAATTCCTTTTGCAAATGGCTTGGATGAGTTCGTTAGTCAGGAAAATCTGCCCAGTTTTTCCCGGAAAATTTTGTGTTTTCTTTCGAAAAAAATTTATATCTCCGGAATTAACAAAGTAAGAGCAACCAAATTTGGTACACAGGTTTACGTCATCATAGGTAAGTTACCCACCAAAATTTAGCTATGTAGATCAACAGACAAAAAGTTATAGGCATTTAAAAATAAATAAATTGGGGTTTTCCTCAAAACGTCAAAGTGGCGATTTAAAATGTCAAAATTGGCAACATTTAGGCAAATAACTTAAATCTAATACCTGCTATAGAAATAAAATGTCTCAAGAAGGATGTTTTACAAACCCTAAAGTCTTAGTTTCAACCGTCATAGTCCTTCATTTTACCAAAATATTTGCAGAAAATTCATTTCAAATAGACCCATTTTCTGATGCTTGGCAGTAGCCTTAGCTATAGAGTTTATCATTTGATGGTATATAATTTTTGTCGAATTTTCGTAAAAAATTAATAAAGCTCAATATATCCGTTATTATATAAGATATGAAGAAAATTTGTATATATTAATTATAGGGTGTCTTGAGCTACATCTTAAAATAATATTTCTGCAATCACAGGGTGGCCCATAAGGCGTTGGTGTTACAAATTTCCTTTTTTTAATCAAACACGCCTTATGTTATTGCATTTTCCATCGAAATATAATGCATATTTGTGAGAAAATAAATTCTGGACGCAGCAAGTGCGTTATGGTAGCGAATTTTGATCAAATGTTTCATATTTGAACAGCTCAATTTGCTATTAACCTATAAGGTTGACCAAGAAACGTGTTTTTTCGGGAACATTTTAAGTTTACTTTTGGAAATTTTTGTACATTTTCACACAATAAACTTATTTTAATGGAACATGGCACATTGTTTTTACTATATAGGTTATACTGGTAACCAAATTTGATGCCTGCTTTCTTAAAAAAACACACATATTTGTTATTAAAAAGATTTTTATGAAAATTCACTACCATAACGCACTTGCTGCGTCCAGAATTTTAACTATACATTCTCCTACACCACGCACAAAGTTTGTGTTTGCCCAGCCCTCACTTATTACAGTTAGCGAGTCCGTTTTATTTTATGCAACCTCATTCTTGCCTCCCCCAAATCCCAATGCGAGGTAGTTAGGTACGTCAAGGTGTGATACAGGTCATCCTATTTGTCCCTGTAATTCACACGCAAGCAAGCCTTTGCGCATTCCTTAGTTTTAATTTGGTGGTTTCTGGTCTGACTTTTGACCACTGCACTAGTTCAGCATAAATCATTGCAATGCACCATCGATTGTTTCAGGCAATACTGTATGTCCTAGATTCTTATATGACTATCGCAGGTGTTACTACCGAGTTTCTTTTTTTCCGATATCTCCGGTAATCTGTGAGTCTAAGATAACCCGCAACCCCGACTTTAGCACGGGTATTTGTTTACCCGAAGGAAACAGACGCCCAACACCCTCGATAATTCTCTTTTCCATCTAACGGAACAACTGTGTACTTTTTGCGCTGACTCTGATGTCTTCAGCCGCCCATCTTTCCACCAGGTTTGCATACGCTTCTAACTGTTTATTTCGCTCATAGAGCTCTTATCCCGGGGCTATAAGTCTTCACTCCTAACGCGCTTTGGCAACCTCTCAATTACAACGATCGACAATAAAAATAAAAAAGATTTTGTATTTCAGAACATTCCGAGACCTCTCATAGATAACTATGAACAGCCCTAACATAGAGACTGTGTAAAAGTAGTTAATTATTTTTAAATTGTCGACTTGTGGCTTTCCTCACTTGATATAGCGATCAGTTTAAAAATATGTAACGGTTTCGTGCATTCTAACTATCACTAGGGACACAGACAGGTTTCGCTCGTATTAGAGCTGGCTAGTATACTAATAGCAGTAGCGACATCTCGTGCGTGAGTACAAACTAGATCCTCTCAACCGCTCTAATAAACAAAATGTGATACATAGGAACTGTGTAGAACTAACCAACGATTTTCAAATCGCCGGCACTGTCAGTTTCCCTTCCCGATACGCGGATTGATGTACACAAAATAGAAGGGTAGATACATTCCGATCATCACTAAAAACAAACCCGATTTCTCTTGATAGAGCTCGTCGCTAGTCAGTGTTTATAAAATTTTACGTTAATTAGGGCTATTAAGATTTGTCATACACGATAAGTTGCGATAGCGCAATGTTCTGAAAGTCATATTTCATCTAGTCAAGTTGTTTTTCTATAATAGTCAGAATGCATCCTACCTTGTACACTTGGAGATTTAGTATTAGGTATTAAAATGAACATTTTTCTACGTATTAGTATTTTTTGCGTAATATGCTGAGAGAAAAATGGTTTTTTCTTTGTCTTGGCACGATTATACTTTCATAACAGTAAATAAAACGTGGATAACACGTTTTTAATCAATAACTTGGAAGTCACTAACCCTGACACTATTTATTGTACCGCTAAAAGAAGCAATTTAAAAGTCACATTTTGATATAGCATGCCTAGAGCAATTCATTTGCCATGTGAGATACAGACTGATTCTATCCTTATTAGGATTTATCAGCATTCACACCCATGATAATCAGACGAATCAGACGACACTAAAAGTAAATAAATTGATCAAAGAAAATTTCCCGATTTGTTACTCATTTTGTTAAGTGTTTTAACAGCCGAAAGTTAAAATTAGAAAACTTGAATCTGATCGAAGACTGGTATGCCAAAATAACATTAGTTGTTAAATATTCCAGTGCATTGTTTCATAAGAGAAATAAATATGATTCACGTCCAAAGATATAGAGCCTTTGGCCAAATTGGTGTCATTGCGCCAATTAAATCAGGTGTGATATGATATGGCGCGTATCGAATCCATCCGAATTCTGTACTCCACCGCCCCCCGCCCCCGCCCCATCGAATAGAAATGTTTTATCGTTTACAAAATCAAAACTCACGGAGAAACGTGGATCTATGTAAAAACTAAAACATGTATGCTATTTCACACTTGCGATGCTTCTAGTATTTTGTTGCCATTCGTTTATAAAACAGAAAGCAGAATTTTCCAAAAAAACACAAAAATAATAACAGAGTTTCGCACTAAATACGTATTTCAAGAACCGCTAGCTGTTAGCGACAGCTTCTGACGAAGACAACTTCGTTGTCGAGCAGATATCTAGCACCCCCCCCCCCCTCTGTTATTATCTTTGTGGTTTTGGGGAGATTCTGCGTTCTGTTTCAGTGTCCATCCACAGTGTTCAACGTCGTCTTTTATTTGTTGTTAAAGCCAGACAGGTGCGCATGCTTCCTTTAATCTAATTTCTCGAATCACTAGTATTCTCCGATTTTGAGACTCTGTGTCATATGGTGAAGAAAGTCTACTTTATGCTAGATACCTACCTGCAGATCACTTTGACATGCACCTCCAGGTAACTTTGTTTTCCGATATAGTTATTAAAATTAATTTAGAAGTGCATCGGTAACATAGAAAAAATATTTTGCAATGTATAAAACACTAAGTTGTGAGAGATATAAGTATATTTACGTTATGTTATATTCGAATAGTTTTAGAAACAACAAATTTAAGACAATCTGACAACACTGCAATCCGATGCCTTCTAACTCTTCAATGTATTTCGTGTATAACAACCACAGCAAAACATTGTTTATTATGCTGTGTAACCACGTTGTGTGAGGTATAGTTGGTCCAAGTTGACGGAAACGTTTTCAGCTGTCTTTTGTTAAAAAATGGCTGCTAATGTTTGTAAATTAAAAAAATGGGGACTATATTTTCAAATATTGTCAAATTATGTATTAAAAAATGCTGTGTGCGACACCATTCTAAACATTTTTTAAGGATTTATTGGCGAAATCCCGATATTGAGGCTTACTATTAATATTTTGCAATATATAAAACATCAAGTTGTGAGAGGTATAAGTAGCTATTTACGTTATTTTGTATTCGACTAGTATGGAACAAACAACGCCAATCTGACAACACTGCAATCCGATCGCTTCTAACTAACGACCTTAAACGATAACTGACAGCCGATGCCGATACTTCTATGGATTCCGATAACAACGTCGTGTGACATTAGGTGGCCCAGTTTGGCGGATAGATTTGTAATTTTTGAAAATTATAAAATCATTACTATATTTGCAAATACTATCAAATTATTCATAAAAAATTGTGTGCGACACCATTTTAAACATTTTTTAAGGATTCCAGGACGAGATCACGACTTTTGAGGCTGTCGAAAAATTTTCGTCAGCTGAAATAAGACCCTAGAACCCACATCCACAGTCAGTTTTAATTTTTATATTTATATATGTATCACTACGCCAACTATAAAATATTTGACCGTCTTAAATTAAATTTGTAACGCATGTTCTGTTACAAAATGGCTTTGATAAGTTTGTTAGCGAAGAAAATCAGACTGGTTTTTTTTTTCAGGAAAATTTTAGGTTTTGTTTCGGAAAGTGTTTGTATCTTCGAAAATAACAAAGTTTTTGTAGCCACGTTTGGTATGGTTTCTCATATATATATATATATATATATATATATATATATATATATATATATATATATATATATATATATACATATATATATATATATATATATATACATATATATATATATATATATATATATATATATATATATATATATATATATATATATATATATATATATACATATACATATATATATATATATATATATATATATATATATACATATATATATATATATATATATATATATATATATATATATATATATATATATATATATATATATATATATATAAACATATACATTTTTTTGATAACTAAGAAGCGGATATTGATAATTATTATATAAACTGTGATAACTTTTTTTTATCGTTACAAGCCAGTTAATCTTTTGAACTTTTGGCTACACGTAAACATCAAAACATAAACACGTAACGTGAGAACCGTTTTGATAAAAATAATGTCATAGGTTTTCGCATTTTGCCACTATAAACGTTAATTGTGTTTTTGTTTTGTGAATCTTCATTTACTGTATGTTATTTATCTGTAAGTGTAATTGTGACCAGGTATTTATTTCGGAAGTATTTATATAAAAATATGTTAAGTTTTACCTTCAATCATGTGCCTCTAGCTTTAAAACTTTTAAACACAATTTTATCGAACTATCATACCCAGCACTTAGCTTTATTATATACGCTTTACATCTTTGGTTTTGGGTAACAACATTCAGCAGTGCCATTTTATATTATTCATATCATCATCCATTTTTAATAAACCTTCTCATGTACTTGTGTGTATATAAATGTACATAGATGTAAGAATGTGAGACAGTCTGTGTTCTTTGGTTCCATAATAAAGGTAGCACGAACGCTAGTAGCGGCAGCATACCGGAGGTCCTTGGTGCTGGTTCGGGCAGCAGCTTAGTTGGTAAACGACTCTCGGGGAATGTGACCATTTCCACGGGAAGTAAGTTTATCCACGTGCCACCGCCAACGGCGACAAAGGAACATGGCAAAACTACCACCCCAGGTCAGCAGACTAACACCCTAGTGTGCCTTCTTTCAGCTATTAACAATAGTTGTTGATGTTGATCCTGTTTTTTCTTGTAGTGTTAATGATACCAGGCGTGGTTTGTGGTGTTGGGTGTTGTATGTTTGCTAATATTATTTTAGAGCTTATATTATCAACATTTGCAGGATTTTTTTATGACCAGCTTGGTGTAACAATTTAATTTTTTTTAACGATAATTCACTTAAGTTTTTATCTGTATGGAAAAATAGTGGTTTTGGCGGCTTAAAATCTGTCATTTGTATAACATAAAATAAAATATCTGTTAATTATTGAAAGATAGAAATAACTAACATTTTTTGTACACTGCTCGTTTTTAAAACTTTCGAATTCTTATGGTCATGAATCACAATCGCACACAAGTACTGTCCAGCAGTTGTTCAAGGCTTTCCGATAAAACCTTAAACATGTTTTATTGGTTTCGGTTTCATACAGTAAAAATTGAACTACTACTCCCATGATTCTTATTACACCCATTTTCATGATTCTAAGACAACTTGAGCATAACCAGACCTACTCTCCAACGAATTTTGGATAAAGATCTGCGTTTGCACACGTACAAGGTTCAACTGACGCAAGTAATCAAGCCAAGGGACCATGCACAGCGGCATGAATTCTTTGACTGTGTACTGGAGCTCCACCATGCGGATTTCGCGAAGAAATTTATTCTCTCTGATGAGGCACATTTTCAACTCAATGGGTACGTAAATGAGCAGAGCTGTCGAATTTGGGGTGTTGAAAATCGTCCTGTAATACTCGAACAACCAATAACCAATGCATCCTCCGCGAGTAACTGTTTGGTCCGCATTTTGGGTTGGTGGAGAGATTGGACCGTGTTTCTTCGAAAATGCGGCTGCAAATGCGCCAACTGTTAACGATGTGAGTAATCGCGAAATGTTAATTGAATTTTTGTGGCCCAAATTGGGTCGAATTGATATGTTCTACCAACAAGACGGTGCGACCTGCAACACGGCACGCGAAACAATGGAGTTACTGCTGACCAAGTTTCCAGACCGTATCATCACTGGGTTTGGCGATCAAAATTAGCTAGGTCGTGCGATCATCAAGATCGTGCGATCTGACGTCGGTGAACAACTTTCTATGGCGCTACGTGAAGGAAAAGGTGTATGCGAACACGTCACAAGCGGTTGAACACCTTAACACATACGGCACGGTATTGGCGGAATTAAGTCACATTTATGCGAAAACGTTATTCAGAATTTTAAGAAGGCTTACCCTGTACCCTGTACCTGTGGTGGCCATTTGCGGGAGGTACTATTTCATGACCAACGTTAACTATTCCTCTTCACGTTGAAATATAAATATACGATTAATTCGAGAAAAAAAAATCCTGAGAATTAAATCCGGCGTCCTTGTTGAGACACCCTTATTTCCCTTTCACGCAAACGCTTTAGGCGGTACTTCAGAGAAGAAAGCAAGGACTTATGAACTAAGAGAAGTATCTACATCTGTACATATTTATATGAGATTCATCTATCAATGTCTACTACGTCTCTAGATCATAGAAGATTCAGTTTTTGTTTTGGTTTTTTGAGAACCGTTTTTTTTACCACTTTCAGGAGCTCATATTTTCTGGAAGTTAATTGTTTTTTTTTTTTGAACAGTCGGTCATAAGATTGGTAAGCTGATTATCAGAATACAGAAATTTTTCATTTCTAAAATATTGACTGCAAACATTGAAATCGTTTTATTATTATCTACATATTTGATATTAGCAAGAAAACCATCAGATTATTAACGAAGATTTAAGAAAATAAATAAGATAAAGTACAGGGTTAGGCAGAATGAAGCATCTATTTTCTATGTAGTCGTATTTGTTAATGGCTAAACTTTAATCAAAAAAATTAAACAAAAAGTTCGTGAGTAAACATGGCAATTTTATTTTCTGCATATTACATCAATCAGATGACCTCCACGTCGCTGCTGGCACTCCTGAAGTCTAATAAGAAAGTTTTTCACCACTCGCTGCAACATTTAAAGTGGTATTGCGTTAATATCTGTTCGAATATTATGCTTCAGTTATTCCAAAGTTCGAGGTCGATTAGCGAATACTTTTGTCTTTAGATAGCCCCATAAAAAAATCACAGGCAGATCCGGTGACCGTGCCCACCACGTGAGATCCCCAAATTTCGAAATGACACCACCTGGAAACATTGTTCACAGAATTGCCATAGACTCCCCAGCAGTGTGGGAAGTGGCTCCGTCGTGCTGAAACCTAATTTCTCGCATATCTACATCAACATTACGAAGTTGTTGTTCAAAATTTTGCAATACATGTTGATAACGTTGTGATGTAACAGTAACGGTCAATCCATTTTCTTCAAATGAGAACGGGACATAAATTCCAAAGGCGGATACTGCACACCACACAGTAACTTTCTCGCTATGAAGCAAGGCTTCGTGCAGTTGCTGACGATTTTCCTTCGCCTAGTAACCAAGATTATGTTTGTTAACAAAACTTGACAGGTAAAAATGACCTTCGTCGTCTGACATCAGCAAGCAATCGGTGATATTCCGGTTTTCAGCAAATATCCCTTCGAAACGTTCGCAAAAGTCGAGGCGTATACCAAAATCTCGAGGCAAAAGTCTTTGTACGACTTGAATTTTTTAGGGATGGAAGTCTTTCAGAATGCGCGGAAACTTCGGTTTGAAATATTCAGCGCTAATACTTGTCGTTTAGCCGACTTTGTAGCATAGCTGCTTTTACCCTTTTAACATTTTCCGATGTTCTTACAGAAATGGCTCCGCCTTTTGGTTTTTGTCTGGCGGCTTTCCGATTGTTACTCGAGGAGGAACTTGATGTCGTCGAACTGTCATAAATTGCCATTTATCGAAAGGGCATGGCGACTTGGTTTGAATTTATATCTTATTATATTAATGAATAAACGCAGTTTAAAAATGGATACGTCGTTCTGCTTAACCATGTACAAAGCAGGAAGTTGCTACATCAATGAATTTTTCATCCGCTGATGACGCCAACTTGTGTTGTGGTGATTTGGGTTCCCCAAGTGTACTTATACAGTTTAATATTAACATTATTATTTTTGCCAAATTTAATTATATATCGGAACGTTTTTGCGTGGGCTTTGCTTCTCAACTGTGGACACAAGTTATTAACACATTCCATGATTTATTGTGTTATACATAGTTAAATTATTTTTATGCTTGTGGTACAGGCACGTGAAATTGGTATTGTAGTCTCTCATTGTGATAGGTCATATACGTATTTATAACTTTGTGTATACACGTATTTTATAAAAACTCTTCGCGTGGGAGGTCTGGATTCATCAGACACAAAACGTCGGCAAAATTATGTAATTTCTAAGGCCAGATGGTTAGATAGGAAATCTGAAATATTAATCTGGCACTTTTTCTTGTCATTATACACTTGTCAACATTTGCTTACTCGTTCCCATTTTTTTTACAATTTATAAATATATTAATTTAATTTAAAAAATATAGTGCAATAAGTATACTTTTTTTCATCTGACAGATAACTAAGTATATTTTTTAGTGCATGTTATAATTTCTTGTCAAGAAAATTTGATGTCTTGATTTTTATCAAATGTTTGTAGAAAAAAAATACTTTTGAAGTATCACGATAGATTTCCAAAAATGTATTGTAATACATTACGCAAGTTACTTTATCTCATACTCATATAAATAGACCTGTGTGTGTGTGTGTTTAGTTTCTTTCACGTCGGCCTATTTCCGCGACTATGGCCAATCACCGACGCCAGGGAGCAGTTTCACCTCACTATCCTGAAAATTTTGCCGAACCCGTGCCTTTCTGTAAGGAGAGTAGGGATCTTTAACGTACCCAACATCGCATGGACACGAGACCGACGGTTTTACTCCCCCTCCGAAGGGCGGAACGTGCAGATATTCAACGTGCCCAAATACAATGCCAGAACCTCGGTTTAAGGTTAATGTTACAGTTTGCACTGAAAAAGTGAAAGGAGTACCCTGGGATCGAACATAATACCCTTCGGTTCAGAGGCACACGTTTTTGCTCCTTAACCACCGAGGCTCTATAACTAGACCTTTTAAAACATTTATTTTATATTTAAGTAGCTGATTTTTATAAACAATTCACCCCAAAGCATCTGAATTTCTTCTATCAATCCAATATGAAAAGTCGCTCAAATAGTGTGACGTACCGTATGTTATAAATACTGACAACTAAATCATTTGCTATGTGAATCTTTGTTTTCTATGTAACTTAATAATACCCCACAGTAATGTGCTTTTCTAACAACGAGTATCATTCGCGGCATTTTACATGTTCTGTCAAATTTTATTCCTGAAAAATTTGGATTTGCAATTCAGCAAAACTGAATTTTGGCACAATGCATCTGTGGTTTAATGGCTCTATATGCGTTAACTTTCGTGAAAGAGAGAAGAGAAATTTCAATTTTCCATGGAAAAACTTGTCTTTCAGAATTGGGCAACGACCTCAACCTCCGCAGAGATGGCGATTCTCCATTGCATATTATGACAATCCATTGCATATTATGACAATGTCTGCCTCAAGGCCACTTGGATCGTATGTATGACATACTGAGTTCAAACTAGGACCAAAAGCACTAATTCTGGCTTATCTAAAAAATGCTCGAAAATCTTTCCTATATGTCTATAAGCGAAATTTTCTTCTTAAAAATATAGCAGTTCGATAAAAAATATTATCTACCCCCGGTCAAATTATACTCAAGCGGTTGGCCTGTCAATTAAGGCTCATCATTTGTTTTTTGCATGACTTTTTAGTTAGCGACGCACTGCTGCCGGCAATCCTGTTTATAATTGTTATTAGACAAGATACGAGGAAACATTTTATACGTTAATTATAGGCTGTCTTGAGCTGCATCTTATAAAATTATTTTAACGATCACAGGCTGGCCCATAAGTCGTTGGTGATACCTACTTTTTTTTCGAACACCCTTATCTTGCATTTTTGCATTTTTTTATCGAAATATGTCACATGTTTGTAAGCAAAAAGACGGGCGCAGTAAGTGCGTTTTGGTGGCGATTTTTCATTATAAGCTTCAAATTTCAATAACTCGATTTGCACATAACCTAAGGTTTGTTGGCTAGGAAACCAGTTTATTTTCGGAAAACTTTTGTACATTTTCAAACAATAAGTTATTTTGATAAAATATGGTAATATATGGGCTATACACGTTGATGCTTGCTTGCATTAGAGAGACATATTTGCTATTAAAAACATTTTTATGAAAATTAACTTCCATACCGCATTTGCTGCGTCTAGACTTTTTTAATGGCAACCTGGCATACATTTCTTGTCATTTGAAACGTCTTTGCCTGAAGGAAACAGTGGCATGCATTATAAAAATGTTAATTCTAAAATAATAGATACTTAATTCTTAATTAAAAAATTCACAACGCAGAGTTGAATAGAAATAAATGTAAAATAATGCTGTATGTTCTTTGTAACCTTAAGATAATACTAACAAGTAATAAAATGAGTGGCTAACAAAAAATTTAAAAAATATATGAATTGATTGATAATTTTAACCAATGAATCGTATAATAATACAATAATGATAATAATAATAATAATAATAATAATAATAATAATAATAATAATAATAATACAATTAAAACATTATAGTCAATGATGAAAGACAACACACTAAATGTTCAAACTGCTCTCCATTCACTTCTTGACAGCAACGAAATTTGTTAAAAGCATTCAGTAGGCGCTGTGTAAGGGTTTTGCAGGAATGTCATTTGTCACACTTTGTGGAGCTCCGTCTTTCTCAGTACAATGCGATTTTGTAATACGTTAAGATTTCAACATTCGATGTATGAAAAATAGACCAATGACGTGCCTGTACACTATTCCGCAGTAAATGTTCATCTTCTATGGACGTTACCACTTTCGCATGAGGATTTTCTATATGCTAATACCTATAGCTATACCTATCTACAAAACCATTTAACATAGCAGTAGTTTGGTCGTAAAATAATTTAAAAAAAATGCGACTTTATTTTTTATATCAAGTTTTTTTCGGTTTCGACTTATTATAATTTCCGCGAAATTGTACGCTAAATTTAAAGTGGTCATTCAACAACTAATGTAACACTTTTCGCACCGACCACGCATGAGTACGTGCATGCGTGGGTGGTTGTATGGGTGGGTGGTAGTATGCGTGCGTGGGGGTGTGTCTGTAACTTTTTTAGCGAACGATCATCAGGTGTTAGCAAAATGTTGTCCTAAATTTGGTTGCCTAAAGTGTACTTATCAATGCTCATCACAGGTTCCAATCTTCACTTAGTTCACATACTTAGTAAATCAGTTATTTTTTAATTGATTCCCCAAAGCTCTAAACAACAGAAAGAGAAATAATAGGACCATTTTAAGTATTTAGATTTATTTAGCTTATTAAAATCTGTTTAATAATTTTAAATTGTTACACCATGAAAAATGTATGATAGAATGCGACGATAACATTTCATATTTTCAATGGTTTAGAGTATTGTCGGTGGTTTCTTAGCAACATATGTTGTAATTTTTTAAGTATACAATTTCACTAACATTGTTTTTTTTTATGATTGTATTTTTGCACGTTGTTTGGTACTAACATTTGTTTTTATATTATAACATTTTAGTATTTTTCCTTAATGATGCATAACAAGTTGGTTACAACAAAAAATTATGATTGGTTGAGTAAATAAATAAATAAATATATATATATATATATATATATATATATATATATATATATATATATATATATATATATATATATATATATATATATATAATTTGAAACACTAAAATTTTAAAGTGCCAATTCGATTTATTCAATCTGGGTTTTTACAAAATTGCTTTAATTACAGTTCCAAGTTGGTAACTATTTTGTAAAATGCGCTGTAAAATTAATCTTCTCATAAATTAGCTAACTATACCCATAGTTAAGGCTTTTTATAAGATCAACATATATTTTTCGAAGCTGCTACCAATTATTTAAATGCAGTGCGAAATCATAAGTTTTTATTTTTACCTCCAACAGATTGTCCATATTTTCTTAAGCAGCCTGAAACTTTTTGCTGGAAAGTAGTGCTACGTATTTTTTTGACAATATCTCACGGGCGGCGGGTGATCCACAGGGTTAGGCAGCAGACCTTCAGATTGGCTGGAGAAATACTCACCAAATACTCCACTTTCCCTACCTTGGGCATAACAGTTGCAAGCAATTTTTGCTGGCACTTAGGTACCTGCTTTTAATATAGCGAATGCTGCAGAAAAAAGTTTGTTTTTTATATATGGTAAGAAGTTGGTTTTCACTGCAGTAGCTTTTTACCCTTGAGCCGCCGTTTGTCCCTCACTATCAGATCCAAACGACTCTCAAATTAATCCCAACAACCCCCACACTCCAAAATTGAGCGGGAAAGTAAGGCAATTCCTTCCTTCTTTAATATCGTCCTCTCATTCATACAAGCGTTCGCTCCACCCTCACCTCTCCTCTATTCAGATTATCAGGAAAATTGCCTGCCGCCTCCAGATAATGCTGTAGTACCGTTGACGGAAAGCCGTCGATGCCCGGGGATTTTCATTTCGCAGTTTCCCGCCTCACCTGCGTGCAATTTCCAGCCGCGTTTCACACCGTCGCCACGCCCTCGGTGCTCCTTTTTTGGTTGCTGAAACCATTATGTGGGTCAGTCCCCAGGGTTCAGCCCCGCTTCCTTCAGAAAGAATCTCCCTCAACGATTGAATTGTTTCTTTTGTATTCGAGCCGTACGTGCTTGAACCCCTCGAACAGATTACGGCGATGCCAATGGTCCTGCTCCTATTGTGCGCTTTCTCTCACTTTGTCTGTTTCCCACGTAGTGCTTGATTCCACGACACGTATTTTGAGCCTCATTTTTCCTTTGCAAAGGAACTCTGGCGCCGTATGCGCCTTATGCAGCCTCCTAATACCGTATCACCATGTCCTCTGTAGCTGTTTCATCATCTTCTAATGTACCTGCTAAAGCCGCTTGTATTACTTCTCGGAACACTGTCCAGTTTACCAACCCGACGACTCTTCTTTTGTTTCGCTCACGCTCCTCTGTACAGGTTTACCGCAAACGTGATGGGTCTGTTGCTGAGTACGAGCCCCTGGCCTTCCCGTACCGATCAGTTTTCTGTCATCGCACACCAACTGAGTATGACGTCTACCCAGTTCCGCCTGAGAACGGTCCTAAAAGTGGGTAGCGACTTTCTGTCATTCCCGATCACCAACTTAGCCGCGGCAACAAATTTCATCAGGCGGACACTCCTTTCATCACCAAATGCCCCGCACTTCTCGTTGAAATCGCCGCATACGATTGTCGGTTTACAGCAAACCCTCAATTATTGAGAGAGTAACTGACGCCTCGTATATGTGACCCAGACGTACATATGCGTAAACCAGCACCACTAAAATACCGGCAGAAGCACGTCCGATATATAATAAAGGAATACAGATATTTCCGCCAAACGAGATCTGTTAATTTTTGTGTCGTTGAACCTCCCTAAATCGTTACTGACCGACTACCTGCAGAAGAATATAAATAGAGTTATGGATATAAGATATTTAAAATTATTCATTCTGTGATGGCGCTAACTTGGTTAGTGAAACGATCGCCAGGTTTCAAAAAATATGTTTTGGTGAGTTGGGTTCTCCAAGTGTGCCTATTAGATCTTGCCGATGCCCATCTGACCTCCCTGACAGTGCCTTCGCCCAGCTGCCACTGTCAGGCTATATTTCTATATTACCGTGATTATTACTATTTCTGCCTTGCTGCCGCCATACCTGTTTACCTGTTGGCTCTAAAGGGAATTCATGTGACTGTCGGGCTCACTTTTCGTCATCACAGAAGAAAAAATGGAGATTTCTGTCTCTTTAATCGATACTATTGCTGTGATTGCTCATTTCATCGTTCTAGGGTTTAAAGTCAACTTATCCGCTTGCCTAACATTTTACTACGAATTCTTGTTCTTCGTTAGGATAATAAGTAATCAAGTGTATGATGTCTTCATATAGGCTTCACCTTTCACGAACTGGAACTATTGATAAAATAAGGGTAAATAGTAATAATTATCTGGAACATCTTACTCGATCTTCAAATTATGTTCGTTTGGTTACGACTTGATATATCAGAGGTCTTAGTGTCATTTAGAGAGACGTAGACATAATATATATGATTATCTGGTGCAAAAAGTCCTAATTAATATTTAAGAAAACTAATTTCCCTTGTACATTTTCAGATGCTCTAGTTCCAGAAAACCAACCGAGTCCTATTATCAGATCCAGCTCGGCTGAATCATGGGTAGGTGCGCTAAAAGAAGGTGATCACAAAAGGATCTCTAGACAAGATACGATCGCTGACGATGGACATAAGGCCAAAGGTAAATATTTAAAAGTAAATGTAGTTGCAAGTTGATGTTTTTAAAGGTGGAAGTAAAAAACTACACAATAGCAAAGTTACGAAGTTTTTAACTTTATACCATTAATAATATTCGTCTATTATTTATACACAATTAATTCTTTGATCGAAATATTGCATGTTCATTAAGAATGAAAAAAAGGTAATTTTAGACTAGCTAGTAACTAGTGAAGTCTTTCGGGTTAGCAAGTTGTAATTTGTGGGTATATCTAACTTATCCAACTAGATAGATGTCGCTTTGACCGCTACCACATTCCCTTAGAAGGTATCTATCGGAGCTGTGGACGAAGTAGACGAGGTAGAAATATCAAACAAATTACTGCTTGTTCACCCGGAAGATGACGGCTTGTAACACTCGCCGTGAAAACATACGTTCCTTAATTAGTTGATAAATTTTACTACCACCTTTTTGTTGTCGCTTTTGTGGCTCTCTTAGACCTTTCTTGTTCTATATTAAGCGCAACTATTTATGAAGTTAACTAGCAAAAAATAATCGACTTATCTTCTCGAAAATGTTCTACAATAACTACTGTTACTTTCAGAAGCTTATTTTTCAACGAACTTTTTATGTTTGATTCTAAAAAATCCACTTTAACACATACATGGTCTTTTAACAAAAACGTGATTGGTTTGAAAACAATTACGTGAAAAGTATTTTTTTAACCAGTTTGAGTACATCATTATTTACTCCAAACACCTCACCCACGCGTTTGGCTGCAATCCCTTGATAGTTTTTTTTATAGAGTTGGGTATAATATAGAACCGTGGTTTGACTCCAAAATCTGTCAATTACTTTAAGGAATTGTGCATTGAATTCTTTGCTGTTAAGTATTAGGTAGATACTGTTGAAAATACTAGGTTTTTATGACTGAGCATTTACCAGGGTAGTTCACCCTCAGCTTGACGGTTTCAGCAGCAGTTTTTGGAACAAAGTTTTTAAAAAGTTACATTGGAATGCCCGGTTCGCAGATATATTTCCGAGTACATGCAGGGTCCGCCAAAAATCTTCCATTAAACGATGTACTGTCTGGACGCGTACGATTTAGAAAAGGAAAAGACAGGCGTCATGTTGTCAATCCATGTTTTGATGAAGTCTGTTGTGTTAGTAACATTCCTTTCTGAGTGGGGGTGTCGTATGTTTCTTTTAATGGGAACCTGGGTCATGTTGCGTATAATTGAATAACAGATTCGTCTTGTGAACGCGACAGTCTATCACAAATATGGTGTTACATCACAAAGTTTCCAAGAAAATTTCGGGAATAAATTCATTTTACTATTTTCTTCTTGAATTAAACCAGCCTGTATTTTCGAAACGAAGCCGTTTAGGACCTATATTTATGGAATCTTTTTGCTTTAAAACTAAGTAAACTTTCATTCCTTAAATGTGTATGTACAAACTTAATCGACACCCTGTATACAACTATTTGATTTTTCTTAGAAATGATCATTTCTAAGAAAAATCAAATTGTTGTATACAGGGTGTCGATTAAGTTTGTACATACACATTTAAGGAATGAAAGTTTACTTAGTTTTAAAGCAAAAAGATTCCATAAATATAGGTCCTAAACGGCTTCGTTTCGAAAATACAGGCTGGTTTAATTCAAGAAGAAAATAGTAAGACCCTTTTTTTCTAATGCATTTTTCTGCCATAAACAAAATACACCTCTTAGCATTTTTCATTGAATTAGCCGATTTCGAGAAAAATAGCAAAAGGTTTGGAATACTAATTTTCAACCATAAAAATATTAAACTTTCACGGAAAAACGTTTGACTTTTATTATTTTTTAATTAATATTAATAGTAATGTCAACAAAGCAAAGACGCGGACGAGCCCTGAGGAAGAAAAAAAATCAGCAAATAAAAAGCGAAACATTTTTCTTAAGCTGTAAATAGTAAGAGACTTTTTTATAATGCATTTTTCTGACATAAACAAAAGACACCTCCTAGCATTTTTTCATTGAATTAGCCGTTTTCGAGAAAAATAGCAGAAGGTTTGGAATACTAATTTTCAACCATAAAAGTATTAAACTTTTACGGAAAAACGTTTGACTTTTATTATTTTTTAATTAATATTAATAGTAATGTCAACAAAGCAAAGACGAGGACAAGCCCAGAGGGAGAAAAAAATATCAACAAACAAAAAACGAAACATTTTTCTTAAGCTGAACAATAACATTTTGACACCGTAGCTGATTGAAATGACCACCTTAACTATTATTAAATTCTGTGCTTTGAAAAACTATTGCAGTATTACCCTCAACCTGTAGTACCTAATGTAAGAACTTTTATAAGAATCCACGCACGACTTTCAGAAGCAGGCAATTTGAAGATATCAACAGTCGTCATGGGAATACCTGCAACGGTAAAACCTGTTCTGATTGAGGAAGCTGTCCTAAATGAAATTAAAAGAAACCCTGAAACTAGTAGGTATGCGAAAATTGCAAACATTACCCATTTAACAATGTGGCAAATTTTAAGAGACCAGCAGCTGTATCCTTATCACGTGCAACGTGTGCAATCTCTATTGTCGAGGGATTTGCCTCTGAGAGTAACCTTGTGCCATTGGTTAGGAAGATAAATAATAAGAAATCCAGGTTTCTTGAGTAACTGTTGTCTACAGATAAAGCTTGTTTTTCTCCAAATTCGATCCTGAAATTCTGTAAGAACCACATATGGACTGAATTTAATCCACACGCCATGGTAGAAAATAATTCTCAGCAGCAATTTTCCGTCAATATTCGTGTTGGAATTGTGGGTAACCACATCATTGGGCCTGATTTTCTTCCCGATAGACTTGGGGAAACAATACCAAAGGATTTTTGAGCACGTATTACCTGAACTTTTAGATGAAGTTTCAATTAGGGAAATATGTCGTATGCGGTACATGCATGGAAGTTACCCTAATCGTTGGATTGAAAGGCCCACAACCATAGCCTCCTCGATCGCCCGACATGAATACTTTGGATAACTTCCTATGGGGGACACGTTAGATCAGTAGCGTACAAGACTCCTGTTTAAAATGAAGATGACTTACGAAATAGAATAGTTTGATAATCAAACATACACCTGGTATTTTCCAGAGAGTCCGTAATGGTCAGACGAATAAACGGTTGTATTGAAGCAGAAGGTCGTCATTTGCAGCACCTATTGTACGGAAATGTTACTGTTCAGCTTAAGAGAAATTACTGTGTATTAATAAAAAAATATTTTGTTTTATTTTTCTCGAAAATGGCCAATTCAATCGAAAACTGCCAAGAGATAATGAGATCCTTTTTGTTTAGAACTAATTGTTATGTCAGAAAAATATATTATATTAAAATAGAAAAAGTGTACAATTTTCTTCTGTAATTAAATCATCGTGTGTTTTCGAAACGAAGCCGTTTAGGATCTATATTTATATAAACTTGCTTTAAAATCAAATAAACCTTCATTCCTTAAAGTTTGTGTACATACTTAATTAACACTATGTGTAATGACATCATTTAAATAAACTACTCAACACTCAAGGCGTCCCTCGCGAAAATTTTGCCCTTTTAAAATTTGATGCCACATTCGAGGAAATTAAAAAAACCATTTGCAAGCACGAACATTTCACTATTAGCCGGTTGTTCTGCAAAACATTGGATAATTCACATAAATTGTATACAGGGTATTGAATAAAACATTTAAGTTTTTCCAAACCGTCAAGAAACTTCCGTTTGAAATTTCTTTCTGGAATTTTAACTAAAAACATGTTGAAATAGGGCTTAAGTCACAGGATGGTGTTTGAATTTTCCGTTTATCATTTGTATTTACAGGATGATTACAAAAA
This sequence comes from Tillus elongatus, assembly GCA_964006375.1. Taxonomy (NCBI): domain Eukaryota; kingdom Metazoa; phylum Arthropoda; class Insecta; order Coleoptera; family Cleridae; genus Tillus; species Tillus elongatus. The sequence continues at coordinate 119,722,168 of OZ023266.1, forward strand.
AGCGGCTTTTTCTATTTTCGGGTATTACTTTTTTACTCGTCAACCGATTTTCGTAATGGGGCGCTCATATTGAAGCTGAAGTGGAGAATGCTGCATGCACACCTCTTTCACGCATGGTAATATGTGGGATATCAAGGTAGTGTGGGACTCCTACCCACTAAACTCCACTCCCTGGAGTACCGGACCTTTTTTTCCCTCCCTCAGGGCTCTTCCGCGGCCTCGCCGCCCGACAGCACCGCAACCTTGACAGTACCGGACCTTAGTCCATACCTCCGTCGGAAAGATTTCACACAATGACGTTGGGGTTTGAATGTTTCCATTCTGTTTTCCCGCGGTGAGTAAGGATAAGCTTTGGACGCTTATGCCTAAGTGAAAGTTGCTCATCGCATTCGGTGGAACTACGGAGAAGCGGCTTTTGCAAACTTAGTGGTGGATAGTTGCGTTATAAACTCAAGTATCGAAGGAATTTTTAGATCAGAGTGATTCTGACAAAATCTGTTTCTGACAAACCATGGCGCTCCAGTAACTATTCTTGTTTGTTGAGGAAAATCCCGAGGTATTTGACCGAATCTTGCCAGGGAATTAGACGGTTGTCTACGTATCCTTGAGGTGTGTGTCTCCCCTTGGAAAATAGGACTGCTAAACATTTATCTCGGTGTTTATGGCTAAACATGATTTCCCATACCAGTCTTGCAACTCGTCTACGGCGTTTTATAGACGTTGGGTTATTATCCTTGGCTGAGTGGAGCTGCTGAGGATGGTAGTGTCCTGTGCGTACAGTGCGTATGTCACGTTTAGGGGCGGTGCCAGTATGTTTGCGATAAATATGTTGTACAGCAGAGGGGAGATAGCAGAACCCTACGGGAGGCCAGCCGTGGCTGAGTATGTTTTAGATCTGGTTTCCTGATGTTTGAACTGGACGTCTGTGGTGAATTAAGACAGAATGATACCACTCTCGACCGACATTCGTTGCGAGTAACGCTTTACTCGACAACAAAGTGCACGGAGTCTTACCTGGGCGCTGACTTGACTGAGGCTAGACGGCGAACCACGCTAGGCTCTTTACAGACGCCTGATCGATGCGTGATCCGCCTCGCTCGACTAAACAGCCAAAGCTTTAGGCAGGAGTGTTCGTTCAGTTGAGAGTAGAGATGGGAAATTCGGATCTTTTCGAAGAGTCGGATCTCTGGCTCGGGATCTTTTTGAAGATCCGGATCCTTGACCCGGTTCTTGAAACCCAATGAATATTTGTCTCGCGTGACTGTGACTTGATACAGGTGAAGTTACATCAAAGCTTCTACCTAATAAATATACTCTACCACAGCGTAAGAAGTGTGTGGAAGCCATTTTCGTAAATGCGTTCGTCAGTTCAGAGGTTTTTTTTTTACTTTTAACTTTTTCAATCCAAAATATTTAATAAGCTGAATCTCAAAAAGTAATTGACAGATTAAAAAACGTACACCGTCATACATATAAAGAATATGTGACCTGATACTGTTTCTAATATTTGAGCGGTTGTTGTTACACGCTCTGCGTTCTTGGTATACATTTTTTTTTACCAAAATTGGCCCCTTTGCATTAAAATTGACCCATTTTGTTAATATTTGTGAAAGTTGCCTTTACACAAGTTTTTTTTTGGTCTCGTTTTTGTTAAGAGACTATAATAAATAAATGAATGCTTAAAAGTTTCACAATGAGCTTATTTTTAAGTTAACTAGCATTCTTCCTTAGTTGTTGTATTATTAAATTCGTGCTAATGTATAGTCTCTGCAACAACTTTCGTTGCTTTACTAATGCTCTTTAAACAACCAATGTACAAATGTAATTCACAGTTTGAGTGATAACTTTGACATCTTATACAAATATTTAGACATAAAATAAACCACAAAAGCGACAATCAACTTTTTCTGTGCAACAAAAATCTAAAAGCAAATACAGGACCTGTTATAAATAACTGTTGTTCGCCTAATCTCGTAGATGAAGAGGCGGCCATGGAGGTTGTTTGTAGAGCACCTACCCCCACCCCTCCGTATGGGGACCTGCCACCACTTATTCCAGAGCCGGTGGAGCGCATGCATGCGACTCCTCCCTCGTTGTCTGTAACTCTAGCACCCTTAATTTCCCCATCCTCTCCCAACCTTAGACCAGTAAGACCCACGCAGCTTAATTTGGATGGACCAGTCAGACCTCAGAGGCACATCAAGCCATCTTCACTGAGCAGATCCCTAACACCAGGTACACAGGAGAGCTGATTATACTCTGGGGCTAACATGGGGTAGAATTTATTATGGGAGGTTGCTTCAGATTGTGACTCACCTGATCCTTTTCCCTTTTTTCTGACGTGTGCTTGGTTAATATATCAGGAAAATGTAGTGGGATCTTTGTAGGGTAATGGTGCCAAAAAGAACTGTCTATCTGTATGATCTCAATGCTTTGGAGTTATTTTTAAGATTTTGCTTTTTTTTAGATATTTACCTTACAGGGACTGTAGGAAATTATAGTTCCCGGCTTTTCATATACTCTTATTTTCATAGCTTATAATAAAAAATGATCTCAGTGCCAGCCTTATTCATTTTTTAAGAAACTCTATCTAGGTACTGGATGTTCACACTTTATTGCAACATATGTGATAAGTACACTTGGAGAACCCAAATCACCACAACACATTTTAAGACCAGACGATTCTGATGAATGTTTCATCCTCTGATGACGCTAACTTGCTTAGTGAAACGATCGTCAGGTCTTTTAAAATGTGTTGTGGTGATTTGGATTCTCCAAGTGTACTTATCAGTGCTCATCACAGGTTCCAATCTTCACTTATGTGATCATTTTCATATTCCAAAGCTAAAAAACTTGATGTTTTAGATGAACTTGTGTTAACACCTTCCATTAATTTGGTGACCAATTACAAATCATTTATGTTTTTGTTTTAATCATTTTAATTTTTAATTGATCACAAAGTTAATCAGTTTTTAAGGAACATTTCAAGTAAGATTATTTTTCAGGCAAAATATTTGATACTGCTTACGAGAGATCATTTTTCTCCTTTTTGGCGGGGATATGCCGTTGATAACACAAAACAAAAAAGTCTTTAAAACAAACCATCATTCGTTCGATTGGACGCCCAAAGTGTTCCGACTGCGTTCTATTTACTATACGATCATTTGAATTCATTCGCTGTTAGTCACATCAGATGTGTCGTCATACTGTCTAATCACTCAAATTACTCCACAGATGGTTGTTTAAACAAAAACCATGTATGTTATCACGTTTTTTAAGTATTTTGCTAACATTTATTCTACGCTTTATGAGTGCCCAAATACGAAGCTTGTTTGGTGAGTAACCTGGTTTGATAATAAATTTATTGTGAAATAAAGTACTTTATTTTTGACATGATTACCCCCAATCTTTTAACGCACTTTCTATAACATTTCTCAAAGTTCTTGATTCGCACGTAGAGGTGGGTTTCTTTGAGGTCCTCGAAATATGCAAATTCGCTCTCTTTGACATCTTGATTGGACTCAAATTTTTTGTCTTTAAGAAAATGTTTAGTTCCGGAACAGACGGGAGTCTGGGGGAGCCAAATTAGGTGAATAGAGTGGATACAGAACAAGTTTGGATCTTAATTTAGTCAATTTGTCTTGAACAACATGGATTGTCCCTATGGAAGATGATTTATTTCTAGCTATTCCAGTTCGTTTTCTCCGCCATCGCTACCTGTAATTTTATCAAAAGTGATTTCCCAGTAATAGTTGTACACGTGTCGATGTATTCGATAAAAATAATTTCTTTTGCGTCCGAAAACACAGGCCGTCACCTCACCGGCAGAAGTGAGGTAGAGCCAGTTCACCTCGCACTGCCCACTTTTTGGATTCCTATTTCGGTTCCGATGTGTACTAATAAATTCACGTTTCATTCATTTTTACGAAAGGTTTTAAAAATTTAAACAGTCGATTGATCTTCGCATGCAAATTTACTTTTGCTCTGGCTCTGTCGTGAATAGATGCGGAACCCTTCTTTCATTGTGCAAAATAAAATGAGTCCACTTAGTCGAAATGCCCACAGCTTCTGCTTAATTACTCACTTATTCCATGGGTCAACACTAAATCCGGTCCTTTAGCGATAATGTTTGCTGTGACAACTGGTCTTTGGCCTCCATGACACGACGCGTCTTCAATTATGGTACTGAAATTCTTGAATTCGTTAACCTAAAGCTAAAGTTGTTTGTACAAATGTCATAACTCGTCCAATGTAAACGAAATCCTTTTACGGATTTTCTAAATTATTTTCTCTCCAAAAAAGAGCAATTTACATCTCAAATTCTATTTTTTTTCCATTTTGAACCAACTTTTACACACATGCGTAAGCGACTGCTAAACAAACTACTATTGTAGGAATGATTTGTAAAATAAAATATTCAGGCACATAACTTAAACTTATGCGATGCAAGTTAATTTTTAAACCACACTTGTGCGTTATCAAACGCATTCGCCGTTACTCACAGCGAGTCCAGGCATTCAAGAGTTTTGACAAGAGATTTTGTCCAACCTGGATCTCTGGAAATGAATGACATAGTTTCCCTGTCTGGTTTGAATACTTCGCGGAGGCACATCTCTCTTCCACTTCCACTAAATTTTGTTTTTTAAGGTAATATCTGTGCCTACGTACTCAAAGGAGCATAGTCGTCGTCATCTTTAGAAACAGCGAAATCATTACTTTCACCAAGTTCTAAAATATTCTGTATAGATTCACTTCCATCTCCATCATCTCTTTCTTCAACCAAATCGTCGTCGTCGTCTTCCTCGTCAAAATCAATTTCATTGTCAAATGAATACTCATCAAGCAACTTTTGCAGATAGCGTTGTTCTGCTTCATAAGAGACAAGCGACTTCATAAATGACAGTAATCAATAATCAAGCTATATTATAACCTCATTTTACATAACAAACTTTTAATCTTTTACCTTTGTGCCTTATACAATTTAAAAATAAAGAGATCACTTTTGTATGCTTCAGGTTCCCAAATAAAACAAATTCGCCTTTAACGGCTTTGGTCTCATGCACCGAAACGAGGGAAACAAATGTTCAACCTGCACCTATTCGCAAATGCTTCTGAACTAATGTACCGGCAGCTAAATTAAAAAGGTCACACATTAGTTGTGCCCATGTCCGAAATATTCTATGTTATTGCACGGCTCGGTCTCACACACCGGGAGCGATTATCGAAGAGTTAATTTACTAGCTTAGACTCCTATCTTTTAAAATTCAAAGAATGACTAGTTTCACTATTTTAGCTATATTTAATAATATACGAAACATGGTGCCGAGCTTTCACAGACTAAAAAGCTGCCTACTGCATTTTCCTTTAACTCTGATGCAATTAACAATTTACAAGCTTTTTCAGTACATGTGCGTGTCATTTTTAGATCTAACGAAATAACTTTTAGTGCTGAATTCTCCATACTAAAACTAATCTACTTAAAACTAAGGTGTCTCATTCCTAATGTTTTCAAAAATTTTAACATCGAATTAAGTCATGTAACATAGGTTTAATATGACATATTCACTTTTACAGTATCCATCGACGATAAACCAGTTATTGTAAAAAGGAGAACTAAAACTACTAACCTTGGTAAGTATGTAACCTACAATTTAAGTCTTTAAGTGAATTTTTGGTGTTGGTTTTAATAATTTAATATTTTAGTGAATTTTCTTAGAAAAAATTTCAAATGTGCTTTGAGCCTTAGGAACAAAAGTCTGATCGTGATAAATGCTGAGAATAGGGAGTGTGGTTAACCAATTATGTTGTTTGCAATGAAATCAACGATTTGTGACCAGCGCCGTTATCTTGCAAAAAGAGTCTGTCCAGCTTTCCGCGGTGTTTTTTTTTTTTCACAATTTGCTCGCATTATTTCACTAACTCAAAATAATATGCTAAGCTGGTAGGTCTACCTTGTTCCAGGAAATCTTACAAAATTATCCCATCTGAACCTTTCTCTCAGAAAACTGAAGCAAGAACCTTGTCAGCTGACTTTTTAACATAACATTTTTTTGGGTCGTGGAGAACCGAAATGTTTCGATTCTTTCGATTGCTCTTCTGTCTCTGGACGACCATGTTTCGTCTATAGTATAGTGACTCGAAAAGTTTGAGGCATCTTCTTAAAACGTAGCACATTTCCTGCGACATTGTCAAACGAGCGCACTTCTGACCAGCGTTCAGGAATTTTGGAATTCTTTTTGTCAAAAAAGGCAAAAAACAAACAAAATGTTGTTGTAACAGAATAACACGCTAGCACATTCCTTCAGATAACATTGCTAAAATGCCAGAACTTAAATTTGAATAAGTACCCTATACATCATATTCACCAAATATGGCTCTCCGCGACTCTTATTTTTACCCAGCCTAAAAATGGCCCTAAACGATTTTCTTCCAATTCCAAAGTGAAAGCGGCTTGTAATAGGATTTTTGGTTATTTGGTATTCTTTTTAATTGATGTGCTATCTCATGCGATTAGCAGATTTACCGATCTATTTATTAAGTTAAGTTGAGTTTGAGTGAGTGAGTGTAAACACTCGGGATGGCACAGACATGTAGTTCATTCACCATAGATTTTTGTATTGCAATCTATTTATTAATTAGACAATTTTCCAGGCCAGGTCAGGTCAGTCCGGGACCTCTTGCTTTATAAGCTGGCTGACGTCTACCACCTACGCCGAAAGTTCGTTTGGCTGCGGTTAAAATACTACAGTTTTCACACAAAAACCTGTGACTTATAATAATTGACAGAATAGTATGAGAAGAGAATAGAACTGAAGATTTTGTGCGGTTAATCTGAATTATAGTAGAAGACATATTTCGCGGCGAACATTACAAAGTTTCTTTAATAGAATTCATACATCAAAAGCACGTGGCTAGCAGTAATTTGCAGCGCCATCTTAGCAGAACGAAACGGAAAACAGATTAATTTATGCTTTTCCACAAGCAGCACCTATGGCAGACACATTCATGGTATTTTTTATGCAGGATGCACTGCATGCACACCACTACGGAGAAGAGCATTTGGGTAACAAGCGGCTTTAGCGAACTGAGTGGTGAATAGTTGACCTATAAACTCGAGTACCGAAGGCATTTTCAGATCAGAGTGAATCTGACTGTTTGTGACAAACCATGGCGCTCCGGTAACCATTCTCAGAATTTTATTCTAGATGATGCAGAGGATGCATATGTCAAGGCTGGCCGGATTATGACTTTGTACATTAGCAGTTTATTGTTGATGGACAGTTTGGAATTTCTGTTAAGAAGTGGAAAGAACTTCGAGATGAACGTCGAAGTTTTCCATCGGGCATGTTGGACATGAGAGCGCCATATTAAGCGTTTCTCGAGGAAAACCCCGAGATATTTGCCGGAGTCTTGGTTTGTTTGTGTCTTTCCTCTTGGAAAATAGGACTGCTGTACATTTATTGGGGTTTATGGCTGGTCATGATTTCCTATACCAGTCTAGCAGCTCGTCTACGGTGGTTTGAAGACATTGGGTTATTATACTAGGCTGAGTGAAGTTGCTGAGGATGGTAGTGTCGTCTGCGTACAGTGCATATGTCACGTTTAGGGGCGGTGTCAGTATGTCTGCGACAAATATATTGTTCAGCAGAAGGGATATATCAGAACCCAATGGAAGCACAGCCGTGGCTGAAGAGGTTTTAGATCTGATTCCCAGATATTTGACCTGGAACTTTCTCTGTTGCAGGTATGACCTGATGAGCAGTATCAAAGGTAACGGATAATTAAATGATAGAAGTTTGTTTAGAAGGCCTGCATGCCAAACCCTGTCAAAGGCTTGACCAATGTCGAGAAATATTACACCAGTTGACTTGTTCTTGTTGAATCCTTCGGTGGTGTTTTCTACCACTCGAAGGACTTGGTCCGTGGTGGATACATTCATGGTTAATACAATAAAGCCTTTAATACTGTGATGTCTATGATCTCAGATACTCTCTAAACACTGATCAGTTGGTAGTCAGACGTCTTCAGATTATCACCAGTCTAGGATGCAAGCAAAGTACAAAGATAGCTGCTCTTTCATTCAAACCTCTTCAAGTTTTAATAACTATGATAAACCAGCTTTATAAAAAACTCAGCCATTAGGACTGTAACACATAAAGATCAGCATTCTTAATTCACATGTAAAAGTGTGATTGCATTATTACAAAATATATCTTACATCCGCTTGGTTTATTATATTAACTCTTAAATAAATTGTTATTATACTTTGATGTAAAGTAGTTTATTATATACGGCTTTCATGATTGATCATTGTTTATTTTCTGTAATCTAGGTGATGAAGAACGCACTATGCGTCGGGAGTCTTACCTCAAGGCGACAGAAGGAGGAAGGGTCAGGTTTGATAGTGATCATAGTGACGGGGATATTTCACCGCAGATGATGAGAAGGTGAGTAACAAAATTCACTCAATTGTCTATTGAGCTGTAAAAGCTTCTCATACGCAGTGTTTTAAATGGGTTGTCTTTAGAGAGATACTTATCATACAAGTGTTTGCGAGCAATTATAATTTACATACAGGTCATCACGAGAGTTTTTTGAAATGGGAATTTTAATGATTTAAATTTAAAAGAAAAATGCTTGTAAAAATTTTTTCGTTTCGAATGTAGCTAATTAAATCAGAAATGGAGAATAAACAATGCCTACTATATTATACATAGGCTGAATATGTGCAATTTCTATTTCGACTGAACTGCATAATTCTCCAAATTTATGTAAATTCAATACAGTATCATTTCTTAGTGATTAATTAACACTCTTTTCTGCAATCACACGTCAAATTCATTTAAAAAATATAGTCTTGCATTCAAGGTCACTTACATTTACAGTTTGTCTTTCTTGGGTTTTGCAATGTTTGGAAAATGGCCTATGTGGTTTTTCTTTGATACATGGGTCACTTATAGAATACACATTTGAAAGTTGTAGGGCCAACCATAGAACCTGGCATTCCCGTGCCAGTCATTTTCTTTTCTATCTAAAGGTACTTAGTTAATAAAAAGAGCATTCCAAGCTAAAAGCGTCAGATGTTATCGCAACGAATAGTCTGATTTCATTGAGTGTTGTCAAATGCAAAAACGGACAGTGCATAGCCATTTATATCACGTTTCAATTTATATTTTTAAGCTAGTCCAAACAGAGCTTTTGTTAACAAAAATAAGAGTTATACAAATGTCCCCACGTTGGGCGCCATTATTTTAACTCTATTTGTCCAACTGCTATGACTAGCTTGCGAAAATATTAATTGAAACTACTGGATTACTAAAAAAAAATGCTAATGGTTCGACGTTTTTTTCTGCTTGTGACAACAGTCAATGATACACAAGGTCATTATATGGGTTAGAGAAAACAAGTAACCCGTTGTTAAGCTGTAAATTTTTTATATAAACAAGAATATCTTTTACCACATAACATTATGTATGAGGAGGTTAGTTATTGAATTATTTTTAATATCTATTTAAACTGCCTATGCATTCTAAGTTGCTCTTTTGTTCTCTATTTTTGACTTCTTACTTACACTTTTTTAATATGCTTATATACCCACATGATACACAAGTTAGTAAGAATAACAATAAAGTGCGAGGTATTTCAAAAGAAAATAATACTACAGATTTTTAAGTTGATTAGCAAACTGAATATTTATATATTAATATTTTTAAAGTCCATTATTGTGTTGGAGTTTTATTAATGAGTACAGAAAATAAAGAGATTTCCTGACAAATTTCAATGCGGGGCTTTGATATGAAATATTTTGATTCAAGCCTTCGTTGAAATGTTAAAATAGGGTAACAAAACACACATTATGTTATTTTTATATTTAAATTGGCGCAGTATTTTTTGAGTTATTGATACTATATATATATATATATATATATATATATATATATATATATATATATATATATATATATATATATATATATATATATATCACATATTTCTTCATTAGCGATTTTTTATGCGAAAAATGGCTAAAAATGTAGCTTGAAAGGATTTGTGAGACGAGAACATTTTTTTATATGTTGGTCCATTTAAATTTTAATATAGGTAAATTAAAAGAAAATCATTAACAAAAAAGTTCTGGTAGAAAAACTGTAAGGCGTAGTGCTTTTCATTCCCTTAAAGAAAACTGAGTTGAATAAAACTATGGTCTCATGTAAGCTTTTATCGAATGCAAAATTTTATATTTGAATTTTGAGATGTTTGCCAGAAAACTGATTAAACGTTAATTTTTTACCCCATTTTAAGGGGCTGTAACTTGTTACGAAAGGCTTGAATCAAAATATTTTATATGAAATATTTCTTATGGTCATCGATAATGGTCGTTTAAACAAAATGCTGTGTCTAAACTTTATAAAGTATATTCGTGAAATTTATCAGTGATTTTTTATTTTAACATAAACAAGATGTCGCAACAACGCCCGAGGGAAAATTCGCTTCCTGTTATAACATAGTTTGTAGATTCATAGCTTCAGTTATTGTAGGGCAATTCTAATTTTAACGAGGTTGTATCAAATATAACCAAGATTTGTTTTTTCTGAGCAAATAATATTTTTTTGAGCCGCCTTTGGGTTAGGATGCGTGGGATTGGGAGCAGTTGATCGCACTCGCTGGATGCATGCGATAGTACGGCTTACGATGTTTGAGCGAAGGATTCACCCCCTCAGTTGCGCAACACATGCTCATTAAATTTCTCGCCCATGAAGACGTGACTGACCGAAATTCTACAAACATGGACGGCAATGAAGCAATGTCAATGGCTTGTGTGTTTTCTTGGCACATGTTTAGGGGAGACCGTGAAGGAGTCGAAAAGTAGAGCTATACGATCGTCATTCATGGATAAGCACAACGGAAGAGAACAGGCACGCCAGTCGTGATCTTATTGAAGACGACTGACGTTTGATGGTTTCGGAAAGTTCTGCTGAGGTCGGAATAAGTTATGAAAGCACTCGAGCCATCATTACAAAATACCTGATACTCTTAAAGTGTATCCGATAGGTTCCTCGTCTGTTGACAGAGATTGGAATGTTTGTAGATCTTTAAGCGGCTCAAAGCATGGTTCAGGAAAAATGGAAAGCATTTTTAAATTGCATCATAACTTGTGATGAAACTTGGATGCATCATTACACGGCTTAGTCAAAACAACCATATGGAGTGGCAAAGAAAGAGTGTTGGACGACTCTACTATCAGCTGGAAAGGTGCTTGCAACTGCTTTGTGACCGGCGTGGCGTCTTAAACCCTGATTTGTTGAACGAGCATCACATCCACAATTCGGCTTAGTGAAGCGACCTCTTGCGTTAGATTAGACTTACTTATCGCCGCAAAAGATGTAACCGGCCTATGCGACACGTGATTATTCTTCATGACCACACTTACGGCAGCCAAACATTGGACCAAATGCATTGGACACACTAGAACACCCTCCCTATAGTCCTGACCTATCACCCTACGGTGTTCATCTCTTTGGGCCACTCAAACAAGCGTTGGTAGGCAAACGATTTACTGACGACGACAGGATAGATGGCTTCGTGCGCAGTTTGCTACTGTCTTCTCTATTTTACGACGACAGTATTATAAAGCTTTCGATACGCTGGGAAACCTACATTACCGAAGAGGCGATTACGTACAAAAATAATATAGATATACTTGTTTTTTTTTTGTGTGGCATATATCAAATTTTTTTAAAAGTCTCCATTATATTTGATCCAGCCTTGTATTTTATCAAATGCCAAGGGGTAAAATTAAATGCACCTAATTTAAGAAATTATAAATTGAAGAAACCATATATATATATATATATATATATATATATATATATATATATATATATATATATATATATATATATATATATATATATATATATATATATATATATATATATATATATATATATACTTAAATTTTATTCATAAAAGTTAAATTAATAAATTAATGATATTTTTTGCTAGTTAGCCCTTATATGGAAATTAGTAGTTTCTATAAATTGGTTTTTGCCCATTTTTTTCTTTATGTTTATGCCTTTGTAAAAGTAATAAATTTTTGAACGGGGAATGCAATGTTTGACATAAAATCATCTACATATCATACTGACTTTCAAAAAAATTCACACCCTCAGTAAGAGTTGATCAATTAAAATGAAAATCATACATAATGTGTGTTTAATCAAACTTAAAAAAATGATTATATTTTCAAACTGAAATATTAAAAAATAACAAAGTGACTTACTAATGAGTGGGTCCGTCGCGGTTTCTTATGCATTTGATAGGTCTTCGAGGCATGCTTGAAATTAAATGATTTATGGTATCCTACGGAATTTCATCCCAGCCTTCTTGAAGTCGGTGACGAAGGTCATTTGGTGATTGGGGTAAATTACCCAGTCGGTTGCCAATCGTATGTCCCCTACATGTTGGATTGGTGACAAGTCTTGGGAGCGAGATAATGAAAGCAGGGTCTCGTTATTTTCTTGTAAGAACGTTGAAGCAACTCTTGCTGTATGAGGTCGTGCGTTGTCTTGTTGGAAAAGGGGTTCAATTAACCCTCGTAGGTATGGCAGTGCAACAGGCTGCAGTACGCTTCCTATGTAATCGTTTGCATTCAAATTTCTATCAATAAAGACTAGAAGTGACCTGCTACCGTATCTTATCGCACCCCATACAATCACCCACCGTCTAAGAGCCGTATGCCGTTCCACAGCAAATTCTAAATTTGCTCGTAGGCCGTTTTACCCTTCTGCAACCATAGTGTACCCAACCCAAAGTAGAATCGGGACTCGTCAGAGAAAAGAAAAGAGTCCATTCACCATCCGAATTTGACCTGAGGCTACACTACTCAGGCCTAGCAGCAAGGTATGGAGGTGTCAGTGGGAGACATAAAAATGGGTTATACGAACGGAGAACAAAAGCGCGTATTCTGGGATATATCGTTGCCACAGGGACTCTTTGTTGTAAAACTCCCAACCAAGCATTTTCAGTCGACCGTGTTGTGGAAACTCTGTCTTGTAAATTCGCAATTTGAAACTGACGATCTTCCCGTGCTGAAGTTTATCGAGGTCGTCTGGATTTATGACGAAGGTTATGGATTCCTTCTTCAGACCATATGATACGCTGCGTCCTATGCGGTCGAAAATTTGTCTGATTGAAAAACCGGCTTCGCGCCTACCAACAATGCGCCCCCTTTCGAATTCATTTAAATGAATGTAATTATTCCGTAAACGGCACCTAGGCATAATGACTTAATAAATTGAGCACAAATCGCTACGAAACATTGCTTCAAACTGAAGGAAACACCAATTTAAAGACATACTTTTTTGATAAAACAAAAATTAAATAAGGTTAAATCAACTGTTAAATTTTTTTGTCCTAATTCTTATCATTTTTATTAGAGGCAAAACTGAGTAACATAAAAAATTTATATTGCAACTGGTCGACTCTTATTGGGTGTTCGGACTTTTTGGTAAGTCAGTATACAGTGTGTCTATAAAGTAACACATAAATTAAATAAAATTAAAAGCGACCATTATTAAGGAAAATTCAAAAACCGGTCGAATTTATTGTCAAAAACTAACTTTTTAATATAAAAATCTCACCTCTGTCGTCATACCTCTTTAAAGGGTAACTACCCCTTCGAAATTTTTTAATTGGATGGTGGGTAGTGTGATACGTCTTTTAAAAGCTAATCCTTCAGCTATTCAGCGACATATTTTTTTTTGTAGGAATAAGATAAAGTGAGTAATAACATTTTCATTATGAGTAACACCTAACATAAGTGAAGCCTGTAAAGAATTACATAGTCCAGTCTTATGATACTCATATGCTGCTTATGATATACTTCAATATCTCAAAGTCTGTAAACAATGTTTAAATTGTTGAGCTTCTTGTACGAAAATAACTCTAGAGATTTTATTGTATTCTATGTCGTATCTGTAACAATATACTGATGATAATAATTATCTCCGGTGTGACATACGTCAAAAAACTAATCAAGCATAAGTTTGATAATTTTTTCAGATACAATCTACAGATAATTGTAGTAAATTTACGTTTTGGTTGTCGTGCAAAGTAAATACGTATAATTTTCAACTTTTGCTTTTTCAAATTAATTATTAAATTGTTGGTAAAATGCGTTTATCAATAGCTCAAAGAATTGAAGTTCCAATGATGATTGGTTATGGTGCCAGTATCCGAACTCAGGCAGAGGTGTGTATTCTGTTTAATACTAAGTATCCGGATATATCTATCAATCAATAGTGAATCGCATAGATAAGAAATTTCCATCCTTATAAAGTACAGGAGTTATCCGATGACGATCCAGACCGAAGGATGCAGTTTTCTGCAACATTAGTGGATAAATACCGAATATTTTGTTTTCGGAAGACTCTACTTTTACACTACATGGAGAAGTTAACCGTCAAAACTGCAGATATTGGGCAAGGCAAAATCCAAAAGGGATACGACAGAATCACACAGTATCCACAAAAGGTTGGGCAAGAATTGTTAAGAGTGGGATTATTGGTCCCTCCTTTTTTGATGGAGCTATAAATGAACCACGATATCTACAATTTTTACAGCAATATCCCATTACGACGTTATTGAACGTAGTTCCTGATGGACGCAATGCTTGTATCGTATATCATAACTTGTGCTATCAACAAGATGTTGCTCCCGCGCATTATAACGTTAATGTTTGACAGTATCTGGATCAACAATTTTCCCAACAGATGGATTGGCAGGCGTGGTGCAATCAAGTGACCATCAAGATTATCTAACCCAACTCCCTTAATTTTTTTCTGTGGGTTCATTTGAAAAATGTGGTATTCAAAAGTAAACCAGATACTATCAACGAATTAAAAACAAGAATTAGAACTGAATGTACCAACATTTCTCCAGAGATTATAAATAGGGTGCAACAAGGATCTGTTGGCCGTTTGGGATATTGTCAGGCACAAGAAGGCGGGGATTCAAGCATTTGATAAGACTGAATTTGTAATTCTTTATAGTCTTCACTTGTGTTAGGTGTTACTGATAATAAAAATGTTATTACTCACTTTATTTTATCCCTACAAAAAAATTGTGTAGATGGATAGACAATTGGATTAGCTTTAGAAAGATGTATCACACTACCCACCATCCAATTTCAAAGATTCGAATGGGTAGCTACCCCTCAAAGATGTATAACAATAGGGGCCAGATTTTTATATCAAAAAGTTAGTTTTGGGAATAAAAATCGATCTGTTTTTAAATTATCCTTAGTAATGGTCACTTTCAATGTCGTTGAATTTATGCATTACTTTATAGGCACAGTATATGTGGTTTATAAGATTATACAAAAATAGGTCCATTAGCAAACCTAAATGTTTAAACGTCACCAGAAAAAGCAGCGTGTTGGTTGATTTAGCCAAAAGAGTACTTTTTCGTTAATGCAGTTTGAAGACTCTCGTCAGTTATTCTGACGCGCTAATAATAACGTTTTCACTTAAATCGTCGTGACGAACATGAATAGGATGCTGAAGTTTACCTGATCTGGTACACTTTGCCCACCATTTCTAGTGACTGATAACAAACACGTATTTACACATCATTAACAAATTATTTATAATGAAATATTGTTATTCTTATGCATACTTTATTTGTATTGTATGGTACACAGCGCTCACAGACGGTGGCGACCTCCTTTGTTTCCCGGGGATATTCAGCAACTCCGCAAACTCTTTGAAGATGCTGCTTCCTCTCTTGGGTGAGCTGGATGCTAGCTTTATCTACTTCACTAACAACACTAACAGCTTATGACTTTTGATAGTGTGCGCATACTAACAAACATTACCACATCATACACATAATATGCTTTGTTTTCTATGCTAAGTGCATTTGAAATACTGACAACAATGCTTTCATTTGATCTGTAGAATTAGGTCTATCATGCCTATTTGCACCTTCACCTTTATAGAAAATAAAATACTTTTTTGCAGGATTGATTGTACATAAACACAGATTTCGCATTTATGTATAATAAATCAAACCCCTTGTATAAAGTGTACCGATACCCGATTTTTCCAAATGATTAGTCAATCCATGCAAAGTATTCTTATATTTTTGTGTATGGATGTACATGCAAGAGAAAATTATTTCGGAATCTGCGATATATCGATAATTAAAAATTCCTACGGTAATATAGGGATGCCAGTTATTTGTTTGTTTGTTCTTGGTTGCAAGATCATCCCAAATAACAAAACTATGCTTATCTTATAGATGTTAGTATTTATAGGATTTGACCCGTTTAAGGTAATGAATTGTATAGAGGTGCCTGAAATAAAAATAATTATAGGAAAAGTTAACAACAATGATTAGTTAATCCATGCAAACTATTCTTATATTTTTGTGAACACCTGTATGGATGTACATGCAAGAGAAAATTATTTCAGAATCTGCGCTATATCGATAATTAAAAATTCCTACGGTAATTTAGGGATGCCAGTTATTTGTTTGTTTGTTCTTGGTTTTAAGATCATCCCCTGGGTTCGATCCCGGGGTACTCCTTTCACTTTTTCAGTACAAACTGTAAAATTAACATCAACCGAGGTTCTGGCATTGTATTTGAGCAAGTTGAAAGTCTGCACGTTCCGCCCTTCGGAGGGGGCGTAAAGCCGTCGGTCCCGTGTCCATGCGATGTTGGGCACGTTAAAGATCCCTACCCTCCTTACAGAAAGGCAGGGGTTCGTCAAAATTTCCAGGATAGTGAGGTGAAACTGCTCCCTGGCGTCGGTGATTGGCCATAGTCGCGGAAATAGGCCGACGTTAAAGAGAAGAAAAAAAACAAAAAAAAAGATCATCCCAAATAACAAAACTATTCTTATCTTATAGATGTTAGAATTTATAGGATTTAACCCGTTTAGACAGGTAATGAATTGGATAGAGGTGCCTGAAATAAAAATAATTATAGGAAAACTGGACAAAATTAACTAAATTAATTATTTACTCTTTTTGTTTGGATATTTAAGTTGGTTACTTAAAAATAATCAACAAATAGTTAATTGTGAGTTACTGTAATACTGAATTAGCGTTATTAGTGAAATTTTTTTTTAGTTCACTGAGGAGATCGCGACTTTTGAAATTTGAAAAAAATTCTTCAAAAGAGCGTAAAGTAGGACCCCTAGAACACATATGCGGGGTCAGTTTCAATTTTTATATGTTTATATATATATATATATATATATATATATATATATATATATATATATATATATATATATATATATATATATATATATATATATGTATATATATATATATATATATATATATATATATATATATGTATATATATATATATATATATATATATATATATATATATATATATATATATATATATATATAATGTATATATATATATATATATATATATATATATCACACCGACAACTCACAAAATAATGGGAAGATTTCGATCAAATTTGGTGAGTACCTTCCTTTTGCAAATGGCTTGGATAAGTTTGTTAGCCAGGAACATCGGCCCAGTTTTTCCCGGAAAATTTTTCCGGAAATATCACAGTTAGGGCAACTGAATTAGGTACGTATGTTTAAAACATAAAAAATCAACCACGTACCAAAATTCAGGTCTGTACGTTAAAAGACAAAAAAGTTATAGGCATTTATAGAAAAAAATCGGTGCCACTGATGACCAGAAAAACCCACGAAACAAAATATTTTTTGTGGACAACAAAATCTATTGTATATTACAGGCATAAATTAAGTTTTTTTGGCGCAAATGTCAGAAAAATTACCTTAAAATTTGTATAGTTTTTCCTCTTAAAACGTCAAAGTCGCGATCTGAAACGTCAAAATTGGCAACTTTTAGACGATGAGCTTGAAACGAATACACCTTATGTAGAAAAAATGTCGCAAGAAGTGTGTTTTACAAACCCTTAAGTTTCAGCTTCAACCGTCTTTGTCCTTCATGTTACTAAAATATTTCCAGAAAATTCATTTCAAATAGAACATTTCTCTGATGCTTTGGCAGTAGTTTTAGTTATAGAGTTTATAGTTTAATACTAAGGAGAATTTTGGATTTTGAAAAGATTTCTTTATATGAGCGCGAACTAGGACCCCTAGAACCCACATGCGGTGTTAATTTCAGTTTCTATCTGTTTACATGTATACAGGGTGACGCATTTCTACGGCAAAGCTCAATATTGCCGTTATTACCTAATACAAGATACTAAGAAAAATTGTATATGTTAATTATACGATGTCTTGGGCTACATCTTATAAAATTATTTTGACAATCACAGGGTGGCCTATAAGTCGGCGATACAAATTTTTTTTAATCGAACACATCTTTTATTATTGCACTTTTGCATCATCCATAGAATTATAATGTATGTTTGTAAAAAAAATTGATAGAGTTAATTGTTTTCTAGTTATTTCAACTAGGACGAACTAGGACCCCTAGAACCCATATCCGGGGTCACTTTCAATATATATATATATATATATATATATATATATATATATATATATATATATATATATATATATATATATATATATATATATATATATATATATATATATATGTGTGTGTATGTATGTATGTATGTATGAATATGTATATGTATGTATACATCCGATAACTCAAAAAATAATTAACCGATTTCGATGAAACTGGGCAAGTGCCTTTATTTTATTAATGCCTTGGATGAGTTTGTTAGCCAGGAAAATCGGACAGGGTTTTCCGGGAAAATTTTGAGTTTTCCTTCGAAAAAAATTGTTTCTCTGAAAATTACAAAGCTGTTTTAATGAAATTTACTAGATATGTTGCCTTGGAAGAGACCTTACTACGTACCAAAATTAAAATTTCTAAGTTTATAGAAAATTGAGTTATTCCAATTTTGAATTTTGTTTCGAAAAAAATTTTTTCTCCGAATATTACAAAGTTATTTTAATGAAATTTTGTGAATATCTTGCCTTAGGAAAGATCTTAATACGTACCGAAATTAAACTTTCTAAGTTTATAGAAAATTGAGTTATTGAAGTTTGAAGCATTTAATAAAAATTCACTACCATAACGCACTTGCTGCTTCCCGAACTTTTTATTAATGTATAGCTGAGTTCCATCAACATGACATATTCAGGAAGGTTATCGTTTATATTATGCGTGAAAAAAATCGCCGTATACAATTTTTTTTCCATAGAAATCATTGTTTGTTAAATTTTTGTGAAATTTTGGGAATTAATAATAAATATTTAATAAGTTATTAAAACAAAATGTTTTCGGATTTCCGTGAAAAAATGTCTTTTAGAAGTTTGGTTGAATAGCTTTTTGCGTGAATAATTATATCTTGGTAGGTGGGTTGTTTAAGAGTTTTTTCGGAAAGATTTTAAGTTCATCTTTGAAAAAAAAAATTGTACTTTTTCAAACAATAAAGTTATTTTGATAAAATATGGTAGATTGTTTTTACTATATATGTTATACCGGTAACCAAATTTGATGCCTGCTTTCTTTAAAAAAGAGATATTTGCTATTAAAAGCATTTTAATGAAAATTCGCTACCATAACGCACTTGCCACGTCCAGACTTTTTTAGTTATCAAGTGATTTACAAAGGTAATTGGTGAAACTTAAATATGACCGGGCAGTAAACTTAAGATATTTTTATCAAAGATTCCGGAACAAATTAAGGGAAAAGAAGAGTAAAAACACTGCTCTGAAATTAGGGAATATTGGATAGGTAAACAGATAAAAACTGAAACTAAACCCGGATATGGATCCTAGGGGGACGGGTTTGTGCTCATTCAGAAATATTTTAAAAATTGTAAAGTCGCGGTCTCCTCATTAACCAATTTTTTTACGAAAATTAGCTAAAAATTAGGGACCGTTAAACCATAACTTAACTAAAACTACCGGCAAAGCATCAAAGAAAGGGTTTATTTGAAATTAAATTTCTGGAAATATTTTAGTAAAATGTAGGACAATGACGATTGAAGCTGAAACTTAAGGGTTTGTAGAATACTCTTCTCGCGGCATTTTCTTTACATAATCCGTATTTGGTTCAGGTTCTTTACCCAAATGTTGCCAATTTTGATGTTTCAAATCGCGACTTTGACGTTTTGAGGAAAACCCCAATTTTTTTCTTTAAATGACCATAACCTGTTTGTTTTTAAACCTGCAGAATTAAATTGTGATAACATTTCTAATAACTCATTGCTCTTTGCGGTATCGCAATGTTTTGTTTATTAATGGAAGCAGTCAAGGCTAACCAAATATCAATACACCCTCGTATTACAAAGTCTAGTGACTTTCGCACGTCACCGATTTTACTTAAGTTTGTAGTAACTACAGCTGCCGGTGATTGAAAGCAATATTTAAAATGTCATTTTAAGTGTATGAAAATTCTTTTTAGTGCGTAAATAATAGTAATGACCTAATCTACACACATTATTTCTGTTAATTGTTATCCAGTTAACATGATAGCTTCCAGTAATTCTGTAGTGTTTAAGACTTACGACAGTTTTGTTTATGCCCAAATAAACAGGCTTAAAAATTGTGGTTGTAGTGGAAATTGGAGCAGCTACTTTATTAAATCGATGTAAGTTCTGTATTTGTTTTGTCATTATTATTTTTTATCAGACGGTGCCAACAAATGTATAATATATATATATATATATATATATATATATATATATATATATATATATATATATATATATATATATATATATATAAATATTCGTTACAATTAAATTCTTGTAATTTGTGCGTTATTCTCCTCGTAAATTAAATAAGATGATAGCCCGTGTACTTTCTATCTATATCCATTGTCTGTTTAATAAGTCCTCAACTTGGGTTTTCCCGTTTTGCTGGTAACCTTTCTTTAATTCAGGTAATCGGGTGTGTGTGTGTGTTTTTTTTTTTCTTTAACGTCGGCCTATTTCCGCGACTATGGCCAATCACTGACGCCAGGGAGCAATTTCACCTCACCAGCCTGGAAATTTTTTCGAACTCCTGCCTTTCTGTAAGGAGGATAAGGATCTTTAACGTGCCCAACATCGCATTGACACGGGACCGACAGCTTTACGCCCCCTCCAAAGGGCGGAACGTGCAAACATTCAACTTGCTTAAATACAATGCCAGAACCTCGGTTGATGTTAATGTTACAGTTTATACTGAAAAAGTGAAAGGAGAACCCTGGGATCGAACCCAGTACCTTTCGGTTGAGCCACACGTTTTTACCTTTGTACCACCGAGGCTCTTAGTTGATCGGGTAAATGTAAAATGAATAATTAGAAAGCGTTATGTGTTCTTCTATTTAGAAATTGTTTAACTAATTTAGTTACAATCACCTTTCCCCCACATATAAAAATCTCTCACGTCAGAACCGCATAGCTTTACGAGGTAAGCGCCAAAATATCCCGGCCTTACTATGAAAGAAACGGCGTAGACACACAACTAACTTGAATTTTTCAATATGGTCCTCCCTAACATCAATGCACTTTATACATCGTTTCAGCCACAATCCGATACCACTAAAACAATATTCTTTCGATTTGTCCTCAAATTGTGGTCCAAACTGCAACTTTCACCTCTTCGTTTTCACTGAAATGGCGCACGCGAAGGTGCTTTTTCAGATTTCCAAATAGACAGTAGTCACTGAGGGCCATATCTGGATTACATGCAGCGTGATCAATTTGTTCGAAACCGCAGTCACGAATTGCGGCTTGTGTAATTCCAGCAATGTGCACAGGTGTATTGTCATGGAGCAAACGCACGTCTTTGGTCAGTTTCCCACATCTTTTCTCCCGAATATTTTGTCGTACTTTATGCAGGAATGTTTCATAATATGCCCCCATTGACGGTGGTGTTGCGTTGTTTAAAGACTACGTGAAGAATGTCCTCATAATTCCAAAAAATCGTGGCCATCATTTTTTATGTCGACTCACAGACCTTGAACTTTTTTGGCGGTGCTTCACCTTTACGCGTCAATTCCATCGACTTCCTTTTACACAAAAGTTCATAGTAGAGAACCATAGTTGCATCCTTTGCGACAATTGTCTTCAACACGTCCACATGGTTTTCTCCATAGAATACCAAAAAGGATCGGGCACATTCAACAGGACGCTGGCGCTGAGCTGCTGAAAAATGTTTCGGGATCCACCTTACACCAACTTTATTCATGCCTAAATGTTCGTGGAGGATTCGGCGGACGCTCGTATCTGAATGCCCCGACATTTTTGATAATTCTTTCACTTCCAAGCGTCGATCGCTTAATACGAGATCCTCAACAAGGGTAATCTTGTTGTCTGTCACCACTTCCACCATCCTTCCTGGTCTTGCGCCATTGTCCAAGAATTTCTTTAACATTAGAAGCCGTTTCGACTAATTTTTTACTACAAAATAAGATGGTGAATTTTCCCCGTACGTCCTCTCCAGCCGTTTTTAATGCTTAGAGGTGGAAGACCTTCTTGAGTAAGGAATTTAATAACAGCTCTACACTCAATGTTCGTGACTTCTGATGAACAAGTGTCACCTATAAGAAAACCAATTGACGTAAAATCAATTTTTGTTTTCTTCACCGCTAATAAGATTCGAACCAATGTCTTACCAAGTTTTGACACGCTGTGATACCCTTTTTTAGGCCGGGAAATTTTGACGCTTACCTCGTACATCTCGGCGATATTGTCTGACTTAAAACATTGGTTTAAGAGAAGGTTTTACTTTTCTTAGAGAATCGGCGACAGGTCGACAGAATCTATTGATTAATAATTGTTGTTACCCCAACTTGGTGAAACTCAATACAGATGTAGAGACCTTTTCTTCGGTGACTTCAGGAGTCATTCAATTTGGTCACGTCTTCCTATCTATCCGTTTGAAAATCTGTTTTCAAAATTCTGTCGGACTGTTTGGGCGCAATGCGGATGAAGAGCACCGTCTTGTTCCAATAGCAAAGAGTTTTGGATGGTCAATGTTGTAATTCTAATACAATTCGGCGGTAAAGTTCCCGGTAGAAAGAAATGACCAACGAGTCGATTACCGAAAATCGCAGCCCAAACGTTCAGTTTCTGTGGGAGCTGCGCGTATACTTCGAGGAATATTCAAGATACTTGATAAAAGGTTTCCAAACAGAAATTGAATAGCCCCGAGGTCTCCACGTCACGGGACTTAGCAACATTGATTTTTTATTGGGACCTATTATAAAGTAAAATCTATACAACTCCGGTCCCGAACATGCAGAATTTATAACATCGAAAATGCTTCAGATCGTGACATATTAAATTAATTTTTTGTAGCCAATTTTCCTGTACATTTTTTTGCTGATTTTCCTTAATAAAAACTCCTTTGCGAATTCTTTTGAAGCAAATTTATGTGTAAAAACATTTTTGGATTTTTTTAACAAGATATGTTTGCCAGTTAAGTTGAATAAGTAGTTTGTATCAAACAAAACCTTTAAATCTTTCTTTTTTTGTCTATTGGAGGAAAAAACAATATGTCTGTAACTCAATTTTCTATAAAGCTAGACATTTGAAATTTTGTATGTACTAGGCTCTTAGAGGCAACATAA
This sequence comes from Tillus elongatus, assembly GCA_964006375.1. NCBI lineage: Eukaryota > Metazoa > Arthropoda > Insecta > Coleoptera > Cleridae > Tillus > Tillus elongatus. Next base: position 119,745,779 of record OZ023266.1, read on the forward strand.
TTTTACTAACAATAAAAGGAAAGTAGTAGCCGAATTTATAATTGTACCTTCCCTAATAATAGCTTAGATGAATTCGTTGGCCAACCCAATCAAACAAATTTTTCCAAGAAAAAGTTTTTTCTCAAAACAGATTTGTATTTCCCAAACAAATTATTTTGACATTTTTTCGCTTCCATCATGTACCACAGGTTTTGCCATTGCGAAGAGCAAGGTGATCATTGGATACCACATTTGAAGACGATATCTCAATTCGTTCGAAACTTATTGCGCCTATTAACATACAGAGACGTACATGCCGACAGACCGACAGAACGACAGACCGATAGACCAAAAAAAATTTCGTTCCAGAATTAAGTTTTCTATATGTGTTGAGACTTTTTACGCCGTTTTAGCAAAACAATAATTCGTAATTTCTGCCACGGATATTCCACCCCATACATTCAACTCCTCATTTAATTTCAGCACAGAATACCAGATGTTTGATGAAATTTAAAGTTTTCTAATAAACAAACCCTAAAACGTTATAATACTAGAGTTTTAACGAAAAAAACACCTACCCCCTGGAGCGATTTTACGCAAAAACAATCCGAACCGTTCGTTTATCGGGTGCTAACTGTATACCAAATTCGAAGACGATATCTCAATTCTATCTAAAGTTATCGTGGCTACAAACAGACAGACATACAGACCGACAGACAAAAAACATTTTCGTTCCCAAATCATGTTTTCTATACTTTTTAACACTTTTTGAGATGTTTAAGCAAAAAAAAATTTTTTTTTAATTTCTGTCGCCGATGCGATACTTCCACACGCTGTGACGATGTGTAAGTAAAATAAGAATATGAGAAGGTACGGAAGAATGAAAGGTACCGGTTCACGTCTCTATGAAAATGACTGTAAAGCAGTTTGTTTTTGCAACTATAAATTTAAAACCAAGATTTCGTCTAATGTTTCAGCGGCCGGCGAATTATCAAATCACAATTAAATTAATTTTGTAATTAGCTGTTTACTTACATTTACTTTTAGGATATTCAGAAGTAATACTTTTAGAATATAATATAAAATTTACTGGGGCAGCAAGTTGCTGTTTCTATAAGTACCAGGTAAACAAACAGTCTAAGTGGTAGAGTACGCGCGTGACACGCTCGCGGCCCGGGTTCGATTTTCGGCCGATGCATTTAGCATTTTGTTTAGTTTCACTAAGTTTGATGTTTCCTAGAAGCAATAGTGTCCAGATTTAATAATCAAAGGTGACAAAGTTATCCAGACGTTTTGAGTCTAAAATTATAAATTTCATTAGACGCTTTTTTAATTGTTGATGTTAGTGAATGTTTATTAAGAAAATTCACTAATAGAGAATTTGCTTAAAAAAACTTTTTTATTGTTGCAAAAATCGGTTCGATTAGGTTGACTAAAACGAAATCATCCAGGCGATTAATAAGGCAAATACCTGCCATGTTTATACTTTGGCACTCCTTTTGTAAATATGAATTACGTTTTCTCCTGGAAAGCTTTTGTAACTTTAATGAAATTTGTAATAAAAGTTTCTCTTCAAGAGACTTACAGTACCTAGATATCTCAAATTTATATTTCCTAGCTTCATAGAAAATTGAGGTGCGGGTATTTAATTTTTTTTTTCTCAGAATGAGCTATTTTAATGAAATTTCATGGATATGTTGCCTTGGGGAAAGAACTTACTACATACCAGAATTCAACTTTCCAAGTTTATAGAAAATTGACTTATTCAAACTTTGAGTTTTCTTTCAAAAAACATTTTTTTCTCCGAAAATTACAAAATATTTTAATGAAATTTGGTGGATATGTTGCCTTTGGAAAGACCTTACTACATACCAAAATTCAACTTTCAAAGTTTATAGAAAATTGAGTTATTCAAATTTGAAGCATTTAATAAAAATTCACTACCATTACGCACTTGCTGCGTCATGAACGTTTATGATTATATCAAATTGGCAATCACTAATTAAATAGTTGTAAATTAATATTTTGGTGATATCGTATTGCATGAGCGGATGTATTTCTTCATTTCTTTAGATATGTAACATATTGGCAATGATTAAGAACAATGCTCGCACACACGATACAAATAATTTTACGCCCTAAGAAAGAGAACTAAACGTTACATAATAATTTAGTAACATAGTTTCATAATCATTTAGTTTTGTGTTGACTGTATGGCACATAACCGTTTCCCGCAGGTGACGGCTGAACCAGGTGATCACAAGTTGTTATGATGGTATGCTTATTTGCCCATATGTTCTGTAATTAAGTTAGACGGTTAGATTGCATTTTCCTTTGTTTTGTGGGTAAAAAGAGACGTTGTTTCGCGTAAAAAATTGGTTTCCTTGTTGAAGTGATTACGGTGATTTCGATAATGGTCACTTGGTAATTTAATATTTGCTTTTTATTAAATCAGTTACCTAAACAAGTGACCGGATATTTGCATCCAGCGACGTTCAATTTTTTTTTTGCTGATGAAGTAAATATTTAAACGAAAAGATTTTAATAACAGCTTTCATTCTATTATCAGACAAACATTAAAAATTTCAACTGCTCGAGTACAACCCGTCCCCAAGAAAGGATCCAAAGCGCTTCCCAGCAACTACAGGCCTATTTCTCTCATTTCAGTCGTCTCTAAAGTGATGGAAAAGTATATAAACACCGAATTACTAAAATTTCTAGAAAAACAGTCTAATCCACGACAGGCAGTATGGATTCCGTCAGATCAACTGCCGACCTCCTTTCCTTTGTCACCCATTCTTGGAACAAGTCTATGGAACGACATGGTGATTCCCAGATTGTCGCTCTAGACATATCCAAAGCATTCTACCAGGTCTGGCACGCAGCGCTGCTTAATAAACTCCCGGCCTATGGCCTACCACCAAAACTCTGTACCTGGACAGCAAATTTCCTCTCCAACCGAAGCATTTCTGTTGTCGTGGATGTCCATTCCTCTAAACTGTATCCATTTAATGCAGGAGTCCCTCGAGGTTCAGCTTTAGCCCCTACTTTGTTTCTTCTCCACATCAATGACCTCCTCTCTAGCACATCCAACCCAGTTCACAGTTACGCGGACGACAGCACCCTCCACCCCAATATACAATATTCTTAGCCTGTCTCTTTAACCCAGACTCATGGAGGGTTCTGTCTTCGTGGATCTCCAAAACATATTAGACTGGGGAAGTAGAAATCTTGTACAATTCAACCCCACCAAATCACAGTCTTGCTTTCTTTCTCATAAGAGATACAACAGCCCTAGACTCATCACAATGAACAACCAAGTTATTCAAAGTAATGAGCCCTTTTCACTTGTTGGCATTTCTGTGGATCGAAATATCAATTGGCACCAACATGTTACATCAATTGCAGAAGCGGCTGCTAAGAAATTCGGTTTCCTCTTCCGGGCTCGCAAATACTTTTCACCAGCTAATCTTTATAGCTTATATACTTCACAAATAAGACCAAACCTCGAATACTGCTCCTACATCTGGGATGCTGCTGCCACTTCTACACTCGCTATCCTGGACTCCATTCAGAAGAGAGCTATACGTCTCATCGGTGATCCTACCCTCACCCAAAGGCTGCCATCCCTTGCCCACCGGCGTGCCGTTGGTGACCTCTCTCTTTCTTTTATAGATATCTGCACGGGCACTGCTCAGAGGTGCTTTCTTCCATAGTTCCTCCACCTACTGCCCCAAACAGATGTACCAGGGGAACAGAGCGAATGCACCCTTTTACTGTCCAGGTCATCAGACATAGAACATCTTGTTATGCCCGCTGTTTTGTCCCGAGGACTTCCAAGTTGTGGAATTCCTTGCCGGCACATGTTTTTCCTTCTCCCCTGAACCTCCAAACCTTCAAGTCCAGAATTAACAAGTTTCCTCTTTCCTCCTTATTGACACCCACGGTACGATAGTATTTAGGCTGTAAGCCCTCGTGGTGTGTTGTTGAAATAAAAATAAATAAAAAAACAAAAAAAAAACAATATGTTATGAAATTTCACTCCCTCCCTCGCTGTCTTGTAAATAAACATTTTGAAGAAAGCTTTCATAACCAATTTTCATTAATTTTAGCGATTTTGAAACTCAAGATACTCTTGTTTGCTTTGTGACTGTGTAATAACCGTAAACAAATTATAACACAGTTTTTTTAACGTTTGTTGGCATTCGTGAAGCCCATCTACCAGACAATTTTCTCATACCATTTTTTTTTTGATAGAATGTCGTAATCTACATTAAACAAGCCCGTTCTTCTGCTATCTACCCGATCCTGATGCGTCAATCATGCAGCACAAGATCAAAGACTTTCAAACAAAAGAGTCCAAGATTTGGAATGATTAAGATTAAGCGCATGTTGCTTACCTATAATAAATATGGTATTCAAACCCTCATTCAGTTTTTTCAATGCAGAATTATCTTGTCGACTAGATGATATATAAATCTGCATGCCATCCGCATACGTATGCACTTTAGAATGCTTTACATGCGTTGTATAAACCGCAAACAACAATGACCATAGAATGGAGCCTTGGGGAACTCCAGATGATAAATTAGCTAAATGTGAAACATCTCAATTTAGCCTCACTCTCTGAGACCCATCATAAAGATAAGTCGATATAAACTCTATAGATACCGTGGAAAACGCAATAAAACTTCAGGTACATAGGAAAACCTTATAATCAACGGTAGGTGTCGAATTCCCTCGAGAAGTCCAACAGAATCGGCACAGTGAGTTTTCTTTCATCTGTTGAAACAAAAAGCAAAATCACCCCAAAAATAGTAACGAGTTATGCGCTATATAAGTGTTTCCATAACAAAGTTGTCTTCATCAGTAGCTTTCGCTAAACTAAATGTATAGGTAAAATTATCCTATTTATATACCTAAACTTTACACTAAAAATTATGTAATACCGATGATGCAATACCAGATTATGATGCAATACCGGATGATGCAACACCGTATGATGTAATATCGGATGCCTCAGTATCAGATGACGAAACACGGGATGACATAATACCGGGTGACGAACTTCAAGGACTACTATTGTGTCAGTCGATACGTCTAACCCGTTGTGCCGATGTTGAAAGCGCTGGATTGACCGAACCCGTGTCTGAATTCATCAAATTTTGTGGATTCACTTGCGGATTTCTAAACTTTCCAAAGCATCTAACTTGCGATAATGCGTGGTTGCTTTGAATAACTTAAGATTACTATCGCCTACCTCATGTCCCGAGTCTATCATATGTCGGACAACGCTAGATTTTTCTGCTCTATTGAATCTGAAATGAGCTATGTGTTTTTTGAATCTTGTTATTGATCTCCGCGTTTGCCCCATATAGATTTTCTCGCAGTTATTACAACATATTTGATAATGCCCGATTTTTGTCGGAAGTCATTAGTATGCTTTAGTCCACCCAAAAGGTTCCTCAAATTATCAACTTTATAAACAACTCTCAAGTCATTAACTTGGACTATTTTCTCTAACTCTTTTATAAGAAAAGGCATCCTCGCAAGAAGTCCTACTACATCGTAGTTTTTATGGCAATGTTTGAGTACATCATACGATACGATAGTTTCCCCAACGTTTCCACGAATTCTTTATAAGTGGAAGTGACATACTTTTTTGTCAGTACTTAATCATCGCTCTCTGCTTAACTCTATCAATTTAGAACTGACATCGTGTAATTAGTTCACTTAAGATCATGCAGATTGATTACCCATCTTTTACGTAGACATGTCTTGCTTTGACATTCCATTGCATATCTAGCATTGAAATGTCAAAGTACGATAAATATAGAATACCTATAACAGCCCTGGTGGCCCAATGGGAATGAATTAATGACGCGTGTCTCTAAAACCAAAGGTCACGGGTACAATTCGCAGTAGAGCAGTCGTATTATTTGTTTCAGTATGTACTGTAAAATTAACATCAACCGATAAAGCCGTCGGTTCTTGTACCTATGAAACCGACGGTCATGGGTTCGATTTCTAGTAGAAGCGTCATAATATTTTTTTTATTATATCCTGTAAGTTTGATGCGGGTGTGCCGCGTATTTGAGCAAGTTAGTGGCATGTCTCTGCCTTCGGAGAGCCGGTTCCTTCCCTCCGTACACAAAATGAGTGTTTTGGCAAAATTTACAAGGTAGTGAGAGGTGAAGCTGCTTCCTGGTGTCGGTAATTGGTCATAGTCAAAAACAAAAATAAAAACAAAATAGAGTAGCTATAAACAAGTCAGGTCAGGTCAGGGGCGAAGTATAAGAATCACCTCTCGTAGGTAAATTGTTCTAATAATCAAGACAAATCAGTGATTAATTCTGTACTATATTTTTCTAGTTTGTATTTTATGTTATTATGTTTGTGGTAGATATTTTGGTGCAGAATTTGTGCCAGCATGATAAAATCTCGTATATTTAAAGGCATGTCAATTATGTTTCTCATTTTATCGCTTTTAGGCGGTTTAACTTTTGTAAAGGTATTTATGAAATTATGTATGAAGACAAAAGTGTACACCACCTGGTCAAAAGCTATCGTTGTGCCACAAGATGGGTGCTTACTCGTTTTTTGAACCGTTTGAGAGTATATGGCTTTACAAATATGTTTACTCGAGAGGCATTCCAAAGTTTAGAAGCCCTAGGGAAGAACGAGTATTCGTAACAAACCATTCAACAAGTAGTTAATTTGATAGTAACGACGTGCGCTTTTTGGCTAAAACGAGTTTGTTGATTAAATGTCGCAAACGGAGGTACTAACGAAGCAATTTCGGAAGAGCAATGTTGATGATAGTATCGATAGAAGAGACAGAAATTTACAACCTTTATCCCGTGGTCAAGAGAACTAAGCTTGGATATCCTAGACTCCTATACAGCGGACAGCTCGTTTTTGAATGGAATCTAATAGGGACAAGGTTGCCTTTTGATGAGAACAATATGGAAACTGTGGGCGTATCTGTGTTTTACAGCGGAAGAAAATAAACTTTTAACCTGAAACATAAACCCCAGCTTTCTTTCAGCATAATTTGTTTGTAATAAGCTTCTAAACAAAAAAAATATATTTAAATTTGAAGACTTTTTATTGACGAGCCGCTTCGACAAAAGTATGGTTCTTAAACGCGATGGCCCATTCAACAATATGGGACGTAACGGTCATGTTCGAAATATAACCAATTTATTGGATAAAGATTGGAACCTGTGATGGGCACCGAGTGTACACTTTGCAGAACTCACTTCACCGCAATATATTTTTCAGACCTGACGATCGTTTCTGTAACAAAGTTAGCGTCATCAGAAGAATGAGTAAAAAGTTACCATAACCAATTACACGCTCTGCGTGCTATGTGAACGTGAACACACATCGGAGCAAACGTCGCGCACTTGAAAAACCGATAGCCAGTTTGCTAACAGACAGGTCGGCTCTTTGAGGTCCTTGATAAACATATCAACGACCTCAGAGAGCCGACCTGTTTTTTAGTCTTAACTTAAACCAAAACATGGTGTTTCACATATTAATCAAAACAATAATCATGTTTTCTTATTTCATCAACGCACTTAAATAATAAAATATGGTGTAGGATCTCGCTAAATGCTGAAATAAAATTTACAGATCGTTACTAAAAGTGTTTATATGCCTGTTTCCCTGCCTGATTTTATATTTTTAGTTTTCATCAATCTATTATATGGTCGTTCCGCGGAGGTTGTTTCCGATGCTTTGCTTTTTATTAATGCCAGCTGCATATAAATAATAACTGTCCATTGGCCACTCATCGTATACATTTTATTCAACGCAACCGTCAATATGTGTACCAAAAGAATAAACTATCGAAGTGTAAAATTTACACATAATGTGTGCTTAATCCAACTTGAAAAAAATTTATTACATTTTCAAACTAAAATACTGAAAAATAACAAAAAGTTATTTAATAATGATTGGGTCCGCCGCGGTTTCTTATACATTCGATAACTCTTCGAGGCATGCTTGAAATTATATGATTTATGGTATCCTGAGGAATGTCATCCGGGGTTCTTGAATTTGGCCACGAAGGTTAGATAGGTTATTTGGTGGTTGGAGTAAATTACCCAGTCGATTGCCATATAATATCGCACACATGTTCGATTGGTGAGAAGTTTGAAGAGCGAGAAGGCCATGGAATCAGGGTTACGTTATTTTCTTGCAAGAACCTTGTAATAACCCTTGCTGTATGAGATAGAATCGGGACTTGTCAGAGAACACAACCCGTTACACCACTTAAGCCGAGCAGCACTATGTCGAGGTATCAATGGGAGACATTAAAATTGGTCTATACGACGAAGCCCAAAAGCGTGATTTCTGCGATATATCTATCGTTGACATGCAGACTCTTTGTTGTAAAACTCCCAACCAAGCATTTTCAATCGACCGCGTTGTGGAAACTCTGTCTTGTACTGCAGCGATCCTGAAGTTGCTCGATTTTGACGGGTTCCATAATGACGGTTGCGCACTCCTTTTTCAAATCACCTGGATCAACACGGTAACGCTGTTGACACACTGTGTCAAATACGGTAGGAAATTTTGTATGTGATGTAACAATTTTTTGATAAAACAAAACTAAAAAACTTTACACGTGTTAAAATCTTTTGTACGTATTGTTATCATTTTTTTATCAGCGACAACAGAGTAGTATAGAAAGATTCATTGCAAACGGTCGACTATGGTCGGATTTTTTGGAAAGTCAGTATATTTATATGTAGTATATCCAACTTAAGAGTCTAATACCTTAGTATTTTCTTAGCTTTTAAATTTAAACAATGTAAACCAAGCTGACCCTAAAGTACAGGATGCATCAATATGGTCCGTTTATGACCGAAAAGTCATTTCCCCATTTCAAATGCAAAGCCGCCAGTGATCTGAAAATAACCCAAAAAAAATTATGAGGCATACGGAGTAATTTTTTATAAAATAATGTTACTTAAATAAGTTGTTAAGAAAAACTTCTTCAAAAACTTAAATGCAAAGTTACGTTAAAATGTAACAAATTTAGTGAATGAATAAGAAGTGCAAATAAAGATAAAATATGATAAATTAGTTAATACATGTTTCGAGAAATAAACTACACATAATATACATGTCGGGACGCAGCAAATGCATTTTGGTAAGGAATTTTCATTGAAATTATCTTCTCTGAAAAAAAAATTACGGAACTTTTATGAAAAGCTTTTTTCTGGAAAAATTCGTTACAAAAGTTCTTTCTACGAGTTACCTACCTAAAAAAGATATACATCGTTTCTCTAAGTACCTTTTCCTTTTTTCGAAAATTCGTCAAAAAAGACCTTTCTACATATGTAAATTCACGCAAAACGTTGCACAAGGAAATTATTTATTATTCTTTTAATGGCTGTGGCATCTCACGCCATAATTCAGGATAATTCGCGCTTATTTGAAGAAATGTTTTCCAAATTCAAACGCCGAGATCTTCTCGTTAGATAACGCCCGAAATGTTCGTTCAGAAGTGGGGCAAATATTTTATAATTGTATGGAAGTGGCGGGAAAGCAACTTGGACATTTAATGAAATAACATTCATTCATTGATATTTTGTCTTACTTTTTAATTGGTGATTTTATTGCCATATCCAAACTAGAATTAAAACGTCGTATGTTGTCCTGAGCCAAATGGAAAAAGGTTTAAAATGGGTGTCACTCGACATAGGGTGCCATTTAAAATGAAAGGTAGCTTTGGGACCTTTACGCCCCTGACTAAGGTGTAGGTTCCAAGACACCAAAACTTATGCCATTATGTGTCCGCCTTTAGAACAAAGTCGACGTGTCTTGGCTTCATTTATTCTCCTTTTTTTTTTAATTACGATATTTTCTAGGTGGGAACATTTAATTGGCACACCTATGTATATATATATATATATATATATATATATATATATATATATATATATATATATATATATATATATACGTATTTTGATATGTATCACTGGCGTAAGTAACTATGTTTCCGAACGACGTTATGCTGAAGATTTCGTTCAAATATACGTTAAACAAAACTGGTCCCAGTACAATGCCTTGTGATACCTCACACTCAAGTATTTATATTAGCTAATGTAGCCATATGTTTTCTATCAGTAAGGTAACTTTTCAGCAGATAGAATATTTCCCCACGTGATCGATTGCGATGTAACTTGCACAACAATTTTTCATATTATATAAGATGATTTTGCAAAGTCGATAAATAGAATGTGCATTACATTTCATCTAAATTTTGATATAACTCCGATAAAACAAATGCAAAAGCGTCTTCTGTAGACCTTCTCTTCACAAAACACAAATTGCCGTTCTCAAAGCATTTTAGAAGGAATGATATTATTTTTGATTTTAATGTTTTTTCAAATATGTTACCTATGCTGGAAAGTTATTTTGGATGAGTTAAATTACCCAGTCGATTGCCAATCATATCCCACACATGTTCGATTGGTAACAGGTCTGGGGAGCGAGAAGGCCATGAAAGCAGGATCTCGTTATTATCTTGTAAGAACCTTGTAGTAACCCTTGCTGTATGAGGAAGTGCGTTGTCTAGTTGGAATATGGGTTGAATTAACCCTCGTAGGTATGGCAATGCAACAGGCTGCAGTATGTTTCGTATGCAATAATATGCATTCAAATTTCTGTCAGTAAATAGAGAGGTGACCTGCTGCCGTGAGGTATCGCATCCCATACCAACACCCCAGTGTAAGGGCCGTATGCCGTTCCACAACAAAATCTAAATTTTGACGTTTTCCACGCAATAGTCTTACTATTCGCTAACCATCATGCACCCAGAGACAGAATCGGGAGTTTTCAAAGAACACAATACGATACCATTCACGATCCCAATTTGATCTGCAGCTACACCGCTCCAGTCGAGCAGCTTGGTGTGGAGTTGTCAGTGGGACGTATAAAAATAGTATTCCTATACGAACGAAGCCCAAAAGCGTGAATTCTGCGATATATCGTTGCCATAGATAATCTTTGTTGTAAAACTCGCAACCAAGCATTTACAATTGACCGTGTTGTGGAAACTTGTCTTGTAAAGCCGCATTCCTCAAATGACGATATTCCCGTGCTGGAGATTCTCGGGGTCGTCCGGATCCAAGACGACAGTTGTGGATTCCTTCTTCAGACCACCTGGACTTGGACTAACATTGTAACACTGTTGACACACTGTGTCCTGCGCGCTCGGAGATTTGTCTGGTTGAAAAACCGGATTCCCGCAGACCAACAATGCGTCTCCTTTCAAATTCACGTAAATTGTTGTAATTGTTCCGTAAACGGCGCCTAGGCAAAATGATTTAATGACTTAATAAGTTGTGCACAAATGGCTACGAAATATTGTTTCAAACTGAAGACCACGTAAATTTAAAGAGATAGGTACTTTTTTAATAAAACAAAATTAAAAAAGTGCATAACTGTTAAACTTTTTTGTCCATATTTTTATCATTTCTTATCAGAGATAGAACAGTGTAATATAGAAAATGTCATTGCAATTGGTCGAATCTTGCTGGGTGTTCGGATTTTTTGGAAAGTCAGTATAGTTATGATAGGTCTATAGTTTATCACATTTTTGAAGATACCTGCAATAACACCCATTTTAAAAATTATTGGAAAGACCCGTTGATCAAACATCCTTTAAATAAATATATTAAACGTTTCGTTTTTTTAAAATCATTAATCATTCCCAAGTATTGTTCTTGACAATATTTACTTCATTTTTAGTACCTTGTTCCTTAATCCCCTTGTAAGATCCTTCCTCTTATCTCATCAAAATTACAGTATGTAGTCTGTAAGCTCAGCTCGGCACTCTCGCAGGTACAGTCTATCATTGATCTTGATGGCACAGAGATGAAACTTTAATTACTGCACTACGCATCTGCATAATGCTGCAGCAGGATGACAGTTCAGATTTAGAGGACTTCAAGAAGAGTGGAGCCCGCATTCTATTATCAATTCTTACCATCGCGATATTGTAAATCTCTGCATAGTAACAATGCTTTATATTCTTCGGACAAGACGTCTTTCTGTTAAGTCTTTTGTAGCTGAAAGGGGCAATTAATATCGGCAGCATGAAGCGTATTGAATATTGAACATACCATTTAATGGCCATTACTATTAAAGAACATTGCTGGCAAATTCAATTGAACAAATTAAATACTGCATGTCTTGTAAAGTGTTCTATCTGAAATTAACTCAGAGTTTGAAAGAAAATACGTGCGAGAAATAACTGAGGATTATTTACTTACGAAAGAGTTTTCATAGTTGTTCTTTGTTCGGTTCCAACGTGTATCATTTGAAGCTTGGTATATGTGGTGAGCACTAATAAGCAATCTGGACAAATAATAGTAATGATCGCTTACCTACTGGATCGACTATACTCGTTTCGCCCCGTGTTTCTAGATACCTACTCTTATTAAATAGCAAATGCGCCAAAGTTAAATCGTGGCACACCGTATTTATGTCAAATCAAAGCAGACTACGTGGTCCACGGGTGAGCACTTATGGCTCTGGACACAAGGGTTCAAGTCCCAGTAGAAATGTCAAATTATTTGTCAGTACATACAATAAATTAACATCACCCGAGGTTGTGGCATTGTGTTTGAGCAAGTTGTATGTCTGCACGTTTCGCCCTTCGGAGGGTGGTGGTAACCCGTCGGTAATGTGTACCATGTGATGTTGGGCACTTTAAATATATCTATACTCCTGACAGAAATGAAGGGATTCGGCAAAAATTTCCAGGATGGTGAGGTGAAACTGCTCCATGACGTCGATGATTGGTTAGAGTCGTGAAAATCTACAAACTTTAAAGTAACAAAGAAGTCCAGCCAATTAACCAATTAAATATTGTTAATATTCCACAGAATAAAATATACATAATAGCACAAACAGCGTTAATTAGTTATCGGTCTAAAATAGTTCTGAGCCGATTTAATTATTTCACCTTCTTAGTGTTGCCGCTCGCTAAGCATAGGTTGCGGTTTGGGGCTTAAAAATGAGTCAGCTTCGGAGGTAAACACCTTTTGACACGAAGCTTGCTAGATTATGAGTTTTTGTTTAACTTGTAGTGCCTGTCTTAAGGCCGCCTTGTTGGAGCGCAGGTATGGCATATTGAGGAGTCCTAAGCATGAGGAAACCGGTCTGTCTCTCCTGATTCAAACCTTACCGCAGGTCCCGGCAGGACTGAACTGATAGTGGCTAGCGAGTGATGTATTTCAATGCCCGTCGTGGTATTAGCCAGGGGAGTATGTGTTTTCGCTCTGTATTTCAATGCCCGTCGTGGTATTAGCCAGGGGAGTATGTGTTTTCGCTCTCAAGTTTTCTTTCCATAACTTTCTTCTTGATGTACTGTGTGTACGTGGAAGCTGCTGTGAAAGCCTAGAAAAATCGTCATATGACCGTTTATCCTAAAGTCAAAGATCACAAAGCAATTGATGATTTTTCAAATACCGCACGGTGGCTGTTTTAGTAGTCTTAACTTTGCCTTACCATAAAGTAGAAAGTAATAGGAGTATCCATGACGTGAAACAGTATCGTTTATTTTTAATTAAGATAACAAAATTCAAATTTAATGTTCAAAAAGACCACCTTCTTGCTCCAAGCATTTTTGACCCCGCTTATAAACGCTCCTAGTGTATCTGGCAATGATTCTACCATTAATATCATTGACAACATGAATGATGCTGTTCTGGATACCGCCTTTTATACACCACACTTTTCAAATATACCCAAAGGTACCAATCTATTGGCGTTATGTCTGGTGATCGAGGATGCGTCTTTTATGATCTCCTGGTACAAGCGTCTGTGTAGGTCTGTACCTGTACGACACAAACATGCTTTTTAGAATATTGTGAATAGTTCCCAAACAAAATCCACTTTCTTGCATTAAATCGTTAAGTAAGACATCAATTTCAGTTGTTTCACTTATTATGACTTGTTTTTGGTTCTAGTTTTGTTAGACACATTTTCATTTGATCCAAACTTATGATACAAAATCAAAAAGTACACCAGATCTGGCAAATTACGTACAGGAAACAAAGCACTATAACGTTCACGAGCTCGGTGGCTATTTTTTTGATTAACGGTATAACATTCCAACAGATAACATTTTTTAGAATGCGAAAACACCGTAAACTGTTTACTAGCAAAACTTCAATTTGATATTTTTATGTTGATGATATTTATAAAACGAACTAATGTGGTTTATGAAATAAAAAAATGACTAAGATTAAGGTCATAGGACAATTTTTTTTCAGGATTCAATTTCCTATCGATTGAAAAGATGGTGCCCTGGGTGTCCCACTTGAAACAATTGAACTTTATGAGGTAACTCGCAGACGCGACGTTTGACTCCGTGTTCATCATCGTAATCAGCGGAAAAAATTACTACTAGTTTCTTTATTCAACTGACTTGGAACTATGTAGCTCCATAACGAAGTTAGCAATAGTGCCGACTTAAGTTTGAAAAAAACCTGAATATATATATATATATATATATATATATATATATATATATATATATATATATATATATATATATATATATATATATGTATATATATATATATATATATATATATATATATATATATATATATATATATATATATATATATATATATATATATATATATATATATAGGATGTCCCCGGATGGGGGTAGTTTTTGTTTGTTCTAAAACGGGTCAATCATTTCTCACTATTTCAAATTTCTGTTCCGTCTTAGAGAAACATCGAGAAATAAGTCGATTTAGCTGAAAATTATTTAGGTTTTCATTACAATTCAACAAGAAAACTGAAACTAACAATAAAATTTAACTCGGCCCATTCACCACATTCTTAAACGCACAGCTCAAGTCTTCGACGCAGTTCTCTACCTATAACTTTTTCGGATCGCTTCTAGCGGTAAAGACGCCATAGCATATCTAATTTCCTCCTTCAAACGTTCGGAGGAAGATCATTCGAATAAACTTTTTGTTTCAAACGGCCCCAAAGGTAAAAATCTGCCATAGTCAAATCAGGACCCCTCGGTGGCCATAAAATATGACTATTTAGACCGATACAATTATCTACAAATTGCTGATTCAACCATTCCATAACTATTCGAGCATAAAGGGCAAGATAAACGAAAATAACACCTAGCACGATAATTAATCTGCAGATAGTCCAACCTTTCATTTAGAGAATGTTGTAACATATTTAAATACGTTTTTTTTTAATTCGAAAGTTGTTACCTCTCTAAGAACAAAATTTTGTTTAAGAAAATTCGTCAAAAATTGAATCCAAAAACTGAGTCGCTGTCAACGGCTGGGCCAATTTTCAGTTTGTTTTAGAAAACCTCATAGACAAACACCACGGGAAGCTATTCTTCAGAAAATTAAATATGCATAAGTGAAGCTTGTGAGCAATTCATAGGATAAAATTGTATTAAGGAGAGCTGCACACCAAACCAAATTAAAAGCCGCAGAAACATCGCAATTGAGTCACGTAACTCCAAAAATAAGTAAAGCATGTGAGAATATCAGCCGTGATTTTATAAATAAATAACCACAGCCCAAACATTTTATTAAACCTAAAATATGGAGTTTACGTTGCATGCTTCCTTAGGGTTCCATGTAAACTAGTATGTGGTCGCAAATTGTTGATTTAATTATCGTTAGCGCTGAATTCTACGCTGAGTTTTGCGAAAAAGTTTAACCCACTGTGTAGGAAACTTGTGTTTATATTTTTTTGCGTACACCACTTTCGCTTTGTGTTACAATTAATCTTTTTTTACGGTCATTTTCTTTCTAGAAAAATGGTGCTTAACAAGTGTCACATGTTTTTGCACATTGCATATTATTGTATTACAATTCTTGTTTACCTTGACCTTCAGCCTTGTATTATTTACAATTTGCTTAATGAGCTGTCTCCCGTCAGGTCTGAATGAGAGTGAAAAAATGCAAACAAACCATAAATAGTTGCCCTGTGTTGAACAAACTTTGAACTTTACACAGAATATGTGCGTGTTCATACATAGTGCAAAGTCGTTAGTCGAAAATTATGTAGTCAGCTTAATAGTAAAATGAGGAATGCCCAAATTTGCATATATGCAAAATATGTTTAGTTACATAATAACAGTAAAACGAGAGTAAATATTTTGTAAGCGTAAGGAATATTAACTTAAAAGCGCAATAAGTTTCGAAGCAGTTTTTTTCACTCTATTACTCAAATTTTTACTGATATAAACTTGGGAAGATTTTTTTTATACAGGTCTCTTGAAATAATGAGCAAAGGTACAACATTCGTTTCTTCCGACTCATTCCCAGATCTCATTAGTAATTAAATTACATAATCTTAAGATTTATTTGTTAATCCTTTTTTAACCAACCGATCTGTGTAAGATTTGGCATGTTAACCAAAGTTATTAAGCTAGGTTGACGCACTAAGTTTTGTGAAATTTAATCCTTATGGATCTTGAAATAAGACTATCCCGATTTAAAACTTAAAACGAAATATCTTGAATATGTCATTCCACGTTCATTTTTTTGAAAGTCGCTAAAAACCTGACATTTGATATGTCAGTGGTGACACTTTTTCGTATTAGTTTCAACGCTGCAACTGCTTTGTTGCATAGAGCTTGGTTTTAAGGTGCCGCCAAAAGAGGTAAGTCTAATGGTGTCAGATCTGGAAACCTAGGTGACCACTCAGTAGCCCCAGTAATTCGACCGATCTTCCACGAAATGTCCGATTTATGTATTCCCTCATTGCACATGTTAATGTGAATGAGCACCATCCTTTTGAAAAAACAATTCATGCCCAAGGATATTGTCCTCGTCTAATAACCCGGCAATCATGGGATATATTGTGTTATGCAATAAATCACTGTAAATTTACTTGGATGATGAATTGGACGCAGGGTACGAGTTCAGTGGCTACCACGCTCACCCGACTTGACATCGATATCGTTGAAATTTTTTCTTTGTTGACATTTGAAGACCTTTTTATACGTAAATAGGCCAGGAGCAGAAATAGATCACCTGAAAGCAAGAATAAAATATGAAACAATACGTATTCTATTTCTCGTGAATGGTTGCATAATATATCGAAAATTTTATTTGATAGAATTCGATATTGTCGCGACTTTAACGGGCAAAAATTGGAAGATCTTTTACTTTTCAAGTTCCATTTATTAAGGTATACTAATTTTTACAAGCTTATGATGTTAAAGTAATAAAACCTTATTTTATCACTTGAATTGATTTGTGGTGGAAATTTTATGATGTGACACCCTATTTATTCACAAAAAAGTAGCTATCAATGATACCTAACATGACCCAGGTTGTCTCTTTCAAAAATCCATACGCCGCCCCCATCAGAAATCACTTTCAAAACATCCACTGACAGATGACATGCACATACAAGTCAACATTGATAATTGGATTTCTGCTGCTTTATATTTAGGTGTCTTGAGTGTTTAAATCTAAACAAATGCAAGTTCACTGACAAAATATAATTATATGCTCATTTCCAAAGTACGCGCCCTCGGAATGTTCAGTTTTTAATAAAAATTATATATCACGTAATATTCACATTACCCTCAAAGTGCTGCAGTTTGTATTCTAATTTACTTTTCTATGCATGAAACTGGCAATTTTTTTAAAATTTGCTGTTATAACTGCCAAAATATCAATAAATTAATTTTTAAATATTTATCCTAAGAGAGGAGGTAATAATGGCGTCGCAAATCTCCATCTATAAAATGGTGCATTTCAAAACAAACACTTTGAAGTTGCACTCACAAAAATATGGAACTTGAAAGTAGTTACAGCTTGTCTTTGGTGGTGAATACTGAAAAGCTGGACCTTTAAAGATACTTTCACTGGAAGCTACCACGTAGGATTGTACTCAACATTTTATTCTTACTTTGCAGTAACGCCTACGTAGTAATCTATTAAATGGGTGCTTATAGTTCTCCTTGTCACTCTATTGTTCCGAAAACAGAAGTTACTTTTGAAATTCTCTGTTTTGCCTGTCATCTGTCATATAGCCTTAACAAAGTTTTAGGTTGCGATTTCCACGCGTCTTGTTTTCCTGTTTGTTCACGGTTACTTTTTTAAAGAGAAAATGAAAGTGCTTTGCAAAAAATAGGATTTGTGAATAATACATTATATATCGTCGTATTCATTAAACAGAACATTAGTAATCAATAAGTTTTAGGTGGTGCTTCACCTGCACCATGTCGTGTGTTTTGTTCCTGATTACTTTTTTGGAAAGAAAAGAAAAGTGCTTAATGAAAACCAAATTTGTTAATAATACATTGTATATCTTTTTATTAATTAAACAGAACATGAGTAACAATTCAGTTTCAAGTTGTCGTTCACATGCATCATGTCACGTGTTTTTTTCGAAATAACTTTTTCGAAGAAAAAAGGAAAGTGTTCTATGATAAACAAGATTCGTTAAAAATACATTATATATCGTTGTGTTAATTAAACAGAACATTAGGAATAATTAAGTTTTAGGCTATGGTTTACATGCGTCTTGTCTTGTGTTTTGTTGGCGATTACTTTTTTGAAGAGAAAACAAAAGTGCATTATGAAAAACAATGTTCGTTAATAATGGATTATATATTGTTGTTTTAATTAAACAGAATATGAGTAATCATTTATTTAATCGTTTGATATTCCGTTTGGGAACAACTCGTCTCATTTGTAGTTAATGTTTCACTTACGTTTGTTGACAAAAGTAGCGTGTTTATAACATCATTATACCGTTTTGAACTGCTGTTGTTCCCTGCTTCACTTCTCACCTTCCCCTAAAATGTTGAGTGTCTGTTTTGTTCGCGATTACTTTTTTGAAGAGAAAACAAAGTGCATTATGAAAAACAATATTCGTTAATAATATTATATATTGTTGTTTTCATTAAACAGAATTTTAATTAATGAATTAAACAGTGTTAATTAAACAGAACATGAGTAATCATTGCACTGCTTCACTTCTCACATTCCCCTAAAATGTCGAGTGTCTGTAAACTTTTGTTTGTTGGTCAAGTGACTTGATTTTATTGACATATGATGGTATTATTGGAATTATTCACTATACCAGACTTGCACAACCTTAACAGTGCCATTATGATGGAATAATCATTCCTAATGAATCAGTGGGACTGCAGCGTGCAAAATACTTTATAGTGCCTCTGAAGAGTGACTACTACTTTATACTAGCCACAAATAGTAAAATGTACTTCTTCAAGTAGCGGAAGCGTGAGTGCCAGCAGAATATATCACCAAGAAGTTCCACAACTATTAGGTGTACTATGAAGATGCAGGCAACGTCGTGGCAACTATTAATGCTACTTGAAAGTGGCTGCAAGCATTTGAGTAACAGAAGATAGTTTCGGCTACCGTCGTTTTCTACCTTCAAGTTCACGGAACTTTTGAGTCATTCTATGAGTAAAGATGACGTTTCTAGTACCTTGAAAGTAACTAAGAACTTGTATGCCCCTAAGGTCATTAATTATAAGTGGTGAATATTAGATACGTAATTGTCACTGCTAATGTGTAATATTAAGTTGATTTCACCAAAAAGTAGCAGAATTAGTAGCGATTACGTAATAACTACTGATTTTAAGTTTCGATCTTAGTTGGCATCACTTTGGTGCTAGTTGGAATGTGTATGTATATATATATATATATATATATATATATATATATATATATATATATATATATATATATATATATATATATATATATATATATATATATATATATAACGAGGACAAAACCTGTCTATGTTTACTGAAAAAATAGCAAGCCAAAACAACTACTGCCTTGGCTAGTATTACGACGCGCGTTAAATCATATCACTCGCTAGGCACTATCACTACAGTCTTGCGAGGATTTTCGTTATGAATGTATAGTAGGAGATATGGACCGGTTTCGTCCTTGTATATCCTCGCAGGACTGAAGTGTTAGTGCCTAGCGAGAGGTATGATTTAACGCCCGTCGCAATACTACCCAAAGAGTAGTTGTTTTCGCTTGCTATTCTTTTTCAACAGCTTCTTTCTCGCTGTTCTACGTGGAAGCTGCTGTGGAAGCCTAGAACTGTCACAATGCATATGCATATATATATATATATATATATATATATATATATATATATATATATATATATATATATATATATATATATATATATATTGTACCGAATTTGTAAAAGATGTGGTGCTCTACAGAAAAAGTGCTATGCAGTTTTGTTGTATCTGGCTTAGCTTTTGCTATGTAAACCTACAAATTTTTGATTTGATATTAAATTATTTAGTTATAAAAACTGGTATCCCGAGCATAGAATGAAGCAGTGCGTCTAATAACACGGTCTAGTAGTTTTAACACACTATCGAATAAAGCTATCGAGAAGCTATCTAAATAACGAGAGTTTATATATTATACTGTATCATAAGGAATGTGATTTTTTTTGTGGAACATTTTAGGCTCAATTTGATAAGAATCCGTTAACAAGCAAGTGGCAGTGGTACACTAATTGATTGAGTTTACATTGAGCCCATAATAAGGATGTCACCTCGTCTATAGTGGGTTTGGTTTTAAAAACTAAATATAAACAAATCGATTCATTTTAAGACTCGGAAAAGCTGCTTCGAAATGATAAATTAAAATCGTACACTCTTTTGTATATAAATCAAATTTCATTACAGGAAATTCGAAAAGAGGTTATAAAGTAAAAAGTCCTGCATACACATACAGCTTTATCATGGTCATACTTCTTGTGGATCTTACACGGCTTTGTAAATATTTCTGCATGCCCCTAAGAATTGCATCAGCCTATTTATGTCTCATTTTGTAGTTTTTTCTAATCATTCATGATAAAATGATAATAAATGACTTTAACCCAGCAACTAAAAGATATATTTATTTCATATAATTTTGTTTTATATAATTAAACAAGTTTTCTACTTAAGACATGTACAGTCTACAGTCTCCAACACTAATTAACATATGTAGTTGAAGTGTGCCATCATTTTGTACGGATGACTACGCCACAGCATAACAAACTCTTTGTTCTGCTGTGACTACACTCTTGAGAGTGTGATAAACTCAAATATTTGTGAATTTTGCAGTGGCAGCGTGAGCGGCAACAGCAGTAGCAGCAGCGCTTCACTTGATAGGGAGAAAGGAACCTGCAGCCCCTTGGATAAGGACAAGTACAACGTCATCAGGGAGGGACCATTGCATTGCAAGATTACAGAAATTGATGGCAAGGTAAGACAATAAATTTACTCCTGGTAACAAAATTAATCGAAAATCTTGAGTAACAAATATGCAGTAGTTATTTTAGATGATAACGAAAGTGTCTTTGCTAAATAAAATATTCTTCTTTTTAGAGAGCTGCCGATCGTTCTTGGAAACAAGTCTGGGCTCAGCTGCGAGGACCTAAGTTGTTCTTGTACAAAGATAGAAATCATCAGGTAAGTTTTTTAGGTTTTCTTCGAACTATTTTGACTAGTTTTCTAATTACGGGGATTATTCAACAGAAATACTTTTAACTAGGTAGCCATGACTTATTTACCATGGCAACGGAATCCATTAGTGTATACTGTTTATTGCAGTACTAGTCACGTGTTTGCGAACAATATTGGCAGTTCACTCTTTTTAAAGTGTGGTGACTCTTCCGGGAAATTGTATCTATTGTAGAACATCCGTCCAAAGACAATCTGCGTGCTTCAGTCAATCGAAATTTATGCGAGAATGAAAGCAGCATATGGTGTCTATAGTATTTACCATACTGCTGTGGTTTAATGGTGCAATAAATTTGGCCAAGAAAGAGAGTTCGACAAAGATTTGGCTCATCCTGGACCGGCAACTGTTGCAGCATCAGATGGAAGTATAGTCACAAATAGGCGCATGAAAAGTGAAAAATTGAAGTGAATTGAAGGGTGATGCTGTCAAGCAGCGAAACTTGTTACAGTGAAGAAAACAAACATTTGTGAAGCCGGAGAACTAGTTTATACGTCTGTATTTACTGTGGAACGGTTTTACCAAGTAAGAATAACAACAAGTAAAGAGTAAGAAACATTATTATAGCTGAACTGTTCTATTCTGTGGATCAGCGTGGATACTATTCATTGGAGCATTCCTAGGCTCGGCTATCACAAAGTTTATGCTCAATGGATTCTACAACTGCTTACTGAGGAGTAGAAAAATTTGCGCGCGGCCTTATCATTACAACATTGGATGCGCTTAGCAAGGTAATCCATCTCTACACCAAAGTGTTGCCGGTGATGACTCTTGGTGTCATTACTTCGAACCAGAATCCAATCGTCAGAGTATGCAGTGGAAGCATGCACAACATCCAAAGTGAAAAAAATATCGGTAGGAACTTTCAACAGCATTCAACAAGTTATGATGACATGATGACCGTATTTTTTTGGTTACAAGGGTGCGCTCCTCCTATATTTTAATGACATGATGACCGTATTTTTTTGGTTACAAGGGTGCGCTCCTCCTATATTTTAAAGAACTTGGCGTTAACATCAACGCTAGGCTATATTTGGACATCTTACAGAGTTTACTTGTCAGAATAAATGTTTCGGGAAGCTCACAAATGGCCAATCTTCTGCATGATAATGCTCGACTCCATCTGCTTGCTCACATAAAGTGGGGAATCTTACATCCACCTTACATTCTCGGCTTGTCCCCATGTGATTTTTATGATTTTTCCAGAGCGACCACTTAAAGAGTCCCACTCGGACGCTGAGGTGAAGTTTGCTGACAGGAAGTGGTTCTGCAAACAGCCGAAAGCACTTTACCAGCAGGGGATTCATATAATAGGGCAACAGTCGGACTTGTGCCTTAATGTTAAGGGAGACTTCTTTTAAATTTGTTAAATAATTTACAGCCTCTAAACGTGTTTCTGTTGAACGATCCTTGTATTTCTACTGTTTACATAAGTAGTTATGTTGATCTTTATCATGTATAAAAAAAAATCAAGTATTGAGACATTGATGGGCCTTGCACTGTAAGGTATTACTAATTTCGTGAAGTTTTAGGATACTTAAAACTGGTGTTAAAGGTTTAAAGTTTTTTAAAACTTTTTTTATTTACATATATTTTCTTGTACAATTCAACCCCACCAAAACTCAGTCTTGCTGTCTTACTCATAAGAGATACACCAGCCCTAGACCCATCACAATGAACAACCAAGTTATCCAAAGTAACGAGTCGTTTTCACTTGTTGGCATTTCTGTGGATCGAGGCCTCAATTGGCACCAACATGTCACTTCAATTGCAGAATCGGCTGCTAAGAAATTAGGCTTCCTCTTCCGGGCTCGCAAATACTTTTCACCAGCTAATCTGTATACCTTATATACTTCACAAATAAGGCCAAACCTCGAATACTGCTCCCACATCTGGGGTGCCGCTGCCGCTTCTACACTCGCTATCCTGGACTCCATTCAGAAGAGAGCTACATCGGTGACCCTACACTCACCCAAAGGCTGCCATCCCTTGCCAACCGACGTGCCTTTGGTGACCTCTCTCTCTTTTATAGATATCTGCACGGGCACTGCTCAGAGGAGCTTTCTTCCATAGTTCCTCCACCTGCTGCCCCCAACAGATCTACCAGGGCAACAGAGCGAATGCACCCTTTTACTGTCCAGGTCTCCAGACATAGAACATCTTGTTATGCCCGCTCTTTTGTCCCGAGGACTTCCAAGCTATGGAATTCTTTGCCGGCACATGTTTTTCCTTCTCCTCCGAACCTCCAAACATTCAAGTCCAGAATTAACAAGTTGCCTCTTTCCTCCTTGTCGACACCCACGGTACGATAGTATTTAGGCTGTAAGCCATCGTGGTGTGTTGTCGAAATTTAAAAAAAATCTGCACATTTGGACGGTATCATATACTGCATCGCTGGTGAATTTGTATATGGTTCACGTGAAATTTTCCTGCAGATTGTTAACGCGGAATTCCTTAGGCGTTGGAAGAACCCGAGTGTCTCAAATCCATCGAGTGCTACCTTCCTAGGATCTGGGTTATAGAAACATAGAAATTTCATCCATAAAAATACCACGGTGTAAGAAGTCAGCGCTTTGTTTGAACCAGAGATAGCAATACTGCTCCACTGACCTGACCTGACCTTATTTTTAACGTTCACTATTGGGATTTCGTAAGCGTTAGAGAGTTGGTTAAATTACAAAAAAGTTGCGCAATTTAAGGGCCATTTTGAATATCTAAATAAACCAAAAAAAAAATTGACGATTTCAAAAATATTTTGAAAAACTCTGATTTTGAAAACTGTTATAACTTTTTTCTACCATAACAATCATTTTGAAATTTGGTAACGTTACCTTTTAACGTATAGAATTTTTTATTTTTTTACCTAGGCCTAATATTTTCAGAAATATAATAGTTCACTTTCGTTTTTATTTTTATAATTGGCGCCATATTGGATTTTTGCACAAAAAGATAAAGAAAATTATTCTCTTTACAACGTAAACATAATTATACCATTATCTTCTAAAAACATTTGAAAAATCACAAAAACCTTATTTAAACGGAAAAAATCAAATAACCTTGGTTAAAAAAATTAAATTGATTCAGATAAGGATACACTTTAATGTTTGGTTTAAACTTTAACAGCACAGGGAAAATTAAATTATAGAAAATAATTATAGGTAATAAAAAATATTATAAATATTACATGACATGTTCGAAGTGTTCCCTGTTTTGTTGGATGCATGATTCATTTCTTTTGCTCATGTCACCTACAGCAGCTCTTAAAGCGTTTCGTTGAATTTAACAGAACGCAGTTAATATTCTTCCTTTCAACAACGTTTTAAGATCTGCGGTAGTACACTTTTGCCCAGTTTCACAAAGCTGGATTAAGTATTTAACGGACTGTTAGTTAATCAAGGCTTCAGATGACCAATCACAGACTATGATTCGAGTTTTTGTGATGACAACCAAATATTTTAAAGCTGTGATTGGTTGTATTAAGCCTTGATTAGCTAACCGGCCGTTAAATGTTTAATCGAGGTTTGTGAAACTGGTCATATATCTTTCAAAATCACCACAAAATGTAATCAAGACGGTTTAAACAGGGGCTTCGAACTGGCCACAGTACTGATCCACGTGTCCCAAACCAGAAATTCGGAGAACGGATATTTAAAGAATTTTCTACTCAAACAGAATTGTGCGGTGAAGCACCATCCTGCTGCAAATATTCAATACTCTGATAGACAGGGGTAAATTGTCCAACGCATGCTCAACTTTACGTTGGAGCAAATTGAGATACTTTTGTCCATTAAGGGCTCCTTGTAGGAAAAAAGTCCGGTAATCCTATTATCCAATATTCCACACCAAACATTGATAGAAAAGCGTACCTGTGACCTCGTTTCCATAAGCACGTGCGGATTTTCTGTTGCGTAATGATGTTTGTTTCTCCTATTTGAAATTCCACAGTTTGAAAAAGTCGACTCATTACTCCAGATAACTTTTCTAGTAAAAATGTGAACTTGGTGTAAGTTTCCTTGAAACCAAAATTTCCCCTTCTGTCTGAATCCCCAGGATGTAGTTTTTGGACTATTTTAAATTTATAATCATATATTAAACATATAAAATATGGTATTTCGTTGCACTTCTGATTTCGATATCCCGCACATTCTCGAAATTGGCCTTATTGAATTTTCCGGGTTAAAAATTATCTATGCAAGAACATTAATAGAGTTAATTTTGGGTGTTACTTGGTATTTCTTCGTCTTATTTTCAAGACTTTCATTTCATCTTGTGACAAGCCGTCAAGGATTTGCTCTTCATTCTTCAGATTTCTTATTTTTGTTTTATTTTGGCACTTGAAGAAACAATAGTGCGCAGATTTCATACGTTTTGAACAAGATTTCATTTTTGTTTAAAACGCCTGAATAACTTTGTCACCTTTGAGTCTGAAATTATAATTTTCAGCAGACATTTTGTTATTATTAATATTGAAAAAAACCGGTTTGCTTACGTTGACTAAAATGAAATAATTCGGGCGTTTAATAAGGAAAAATAACTGCTACGTTTATAATTTGGCAGCGATTTTACTTTTCTAAATATTAATTAAGTTTCCTTCTGGAAACCTTTTGTATAGATTTAATGAAATTTGTAATACAAGTTTCTTTTAAAGAGACTTACACTATCTACAGATATAGCAAAATTTAATTTTTAGCTTCATAGAAAATTGAGTTTTTGGCAGTTTTCTCAAAAGGAGTTAGAGCAGCAGATTTTTTGATAATAGAGAGATCGATGGTAACACTTTTGAAAGAACTTTTCAAATGTGCCCGTACTAGGACCTATAAAATCGATCTTCAAGGACTGTGTAAGTTTAAAGTATTAACTTTACTAATATGCCGTATAATAAGAGTCTACAATTCTTATAAAAATTCGCTACTATAACCCACTTGCTGCGTCCCGAAATTTTGTAATTTAGCCAACTGTCTTTCGCTTACCGTTTACGAAATCCCATTATGGAACATTAAAAATAGGGAGACCTGTATGTATATATATATGTATATATATATATATATATATATATATATATATATATATATATATATATATATATATATATATATATATATATATATATATATATACATATACACACACATTTCTTGTGTAAAAATTCACTAATAGTCAGGTAACGTTAATGAAACTTGGTACATAGATGCCGCCGATGCACATGTAACGTTTTGTTTCACCAACTTTAATATTTCGTAGAAATAATAGTATCCAGCATACGTTTGGGCAAAGATCTCATTTATCTTTAAAACGCCTGGATAACTTTGTCCCCTCTGAGTCTAAAATTATAATTTTCAGCACACAGGTAAAAGAAGAGAATTTGTTTTTAAAAAACTTTTTGTTGTTAGAAAAACCGGTTCGATTAGGTTGACTAAAACGAATTCATCCAGGCGACTAATAAGGAAAACTACCTGCCATGTTCATAATTTGGCAGATAGTTTTCTTTTCTAAATATGAATAAAGTTTTCTTTTGGAAAGGTTTTGTAACTTTAATTAAATTTGTAATACTTTTTTTTAAAGATACACTACCTATAGATTTACGGAATTTAATTTTCTAGCTTTATAAAAAATTGATTTTTGGGCATTTGCCCTAAAAGGAGCTATAAAACAAGATTAAAATATTTTTTTGATAGTAGAGAGTAATCGTAGGTAACACTTTGGAAAAAATTATTCAAACGAGCGTGTATTATAGGACCTTTAAAATTCAAGGTCTGTTTAAATGTAAAGTATTAATTTTAGTAACATCTTGTACTAATAGTGTGCAATTCTGCAATTCTTATGAAAACCCACTACGATAACGCATTTGCTGTGTCCTGAATCTTTTTAGTAATAAAGGGTATTATTTATATATGTTTGTTAATAGTAGAAATTTAAAGAAGATATCATAATAAATCGTAGAACACATAACATCATATACCTTAACATATGCTAAAACTATATACGGGTCTGCATGGAATTGATGTTGCTTGTCGTGTGCCTCAATTAACATGACGTGAGGTCAAGCACACTCTTTTAATTATGAGCATCACGTATACAGGGTGTTGCGTCAAACTGAACAATGACTGAATACATGTATATATAGAAAACGTTAGCCGCTTTGCTTACATTCCTTAAGCCGTAAATGGCACACGCCATTGCGAACCAGGTTTACCAAGTGGTATATAATGTTATTATTATTAGAATATAAATATACATAAAGGAAACAGTGGTCAGCTAATATGGCAACTTCCGCCCGTATCGCATTTCGAAACGTAGCACTAGCAGCACCAAAAAAATTATTATTACCGTCATGTGAGAATACCCGAGTGAGATAGATATAAATATTACTAGCGGGAGAAGCAGAAAGTAAATATGTGTAAATATAGCAACGCAATAATTAGTAATTAATAATTAATATCGGCACTCCGTGGAACAACTTGGGCAAGAATATCGCAATCGGCTAGACGTTGCGATAATATTAGCGAAATCTGTCAAGCTCATCGATGTGCAGTATTTAAAATAATTAACGGATGCATAGTTGTTGAAAATTTAGACTGCAGACAAAATTGTGTTATGGATAAATTGCCTTTTTTGGTGAATTTTCGTAGGAAAAATTCACTAATGAGGAGATCGCGATTTTTGAATTTTGTAAAAATTTTCTTCAAATGGGCTGCGAACGGGACCCCCTGGAACACATATCCGTGGTCAGTTTCAATTATTATATGTTTTTATATACATACATAATTATTATTTCTTCAACAACACAACACCACGAGGACTTACAGCCTAAATACTATCGTACCGTGGGTATCGACAAGGAGGAAAGAAGCAACTTGTTAATTCTGGACTTGAAGGTTTGGAGGTTTGGAGGAGAAGGAAAAACATGCGCCGGCAAGGAATTCCACAACTTGGAAGTCCTCGGGACAAAAGAGCGGACATAACAAAATGTTCTATGTCTGGTGGCCTGGACAGTAAAAGGGTGCATTCGCTCTGTTCCCCTGGTAGATCTGTCGGGGACAGCAGGTGGAGGAACTAGGGAAGAAAGCTCATCTGAGCAGTGCCCGTGCAAATATCTATAAAAGAGACAGAGGTCACCAACGGCACGTCTATGGGCAAAGGATGGCAGCCTTTGGGTGAGGGTAGGGTCACCAATGAGACGTATAGCTCTCTTCTGAATGGAGTCCAGGATAGCGAGTGTAGAAGCGGCAGCAGCACCCCAGATGTGGGAGCAGTATTCGAGGTTTGGCCTTATTTGCGAAGTATATAAGGTATAGAGATTAGCTGGTGAAAAGTATTTGCGAGCCCGGAAGAGGAAACCTAATTTCTTAGCAGCCGCTTCTGCAATTGATGTGACATGTTGGTGCCAATTGAGATTTCGATCCACAGAAATGCGAACAAGTGAAAATGACTCATTACTTTGAATAACTTGTTCATTGTTGTTGTTCATTGTGATGGGTCTAGGGTTGGTGTATCTTTTATGAGAAAGAAAGCAAGACTGAGATTTGGTGGGGTTGAGTTGTACAAGATTTCTACTTCCCCAGTCTAATATTTATTGGAGATCCATGGAGACAGAACCCTCCATGAGTCTGCGATCCTCATCTAATTGGGCCTAAGAGACAGGCTTAGAATATTGTATATTTGAGTGGAGGGTGCTGTCGTCCGCGCAACTGTGATATGGGTTGGATGTGCTAGAGAGATCATTGATGTGGAGAAGAAACAAAGTAGGGGCTAAATCTGAACCTTGAGGAACTCCTGCATTAATTGGATATAGTTTAGAGGAATGGCCATCCACGACAACAGAAATGTTCCGGTTGGAGGGGAAGTTTGCTGTCCAGGTACAGAGTTTTTGTGGTAGGCCTTAGGCGGGAAGTTTATTAATAGTGCTGCGTGCCAGACCTGGTCGAATGCTTTGGATATGTCTAGAGCGACAGTCTGGGATTCACTGTGTAGTTCCATAGACTTGTTCCAAGAATGGGTGACCAAGGAAAGGAGGTCACCAGCTGATCACCAGTTGATCTGCGCTGACGTAATCCATACTGCCTGTCGTGGATTAGACTGTGTTGTATATTACCGAGCAAGATTGAGTTTTTTGGCGCAAAAAGGTCAAGAAATATCAGAAAAATTCCTTTGAATCTTTAACAGTTTTTTTCTTGAAACTTCAAGTCGCTATTTGAAACGTCAAAACTGACAATTTTAGACAATGCCCTGAAACGGGTTATGTAGACGAAATAATTTCGTAAGAAGTGTATTTCACAAAGCCTTAAGTTTCAGCTTTAACCGTCCTTGACCTTCACTTTACTGAAATATTTGTAAAAAGTCATTTCAAATAGACCCATTTTCTAATGCTTTGGCAGTAGTTTCAGTTATAGTTTATGCTGTAATAGTCTTATGCCTAGTTTCACAAAGGTCGATCAAATATCTAACGGCCGGTTAGTTAATCAAGCCTTAATACAAGCAATCAATGCTTCAAAAAATTTCGTTATGACAAATGTTAATTACAGGGTGTCTTGAGCTGCATCTTATAAAATTATTTTGACAATCATAGAATGGCCCATAAGTCGTTGGTGATACAAAGTTTCTTTTTCTTTCCAGGAGGACAATCGTATATCATTGCATTGCATTTTTGTATTACGCATGTTTGTAAGGAAAAAGATTAACATCGTTTATCGTTTTCGAGTTATTTAAATTATTTTGCAACTTCTTACGTTTTTGACACATACCAAAAATTGTGATGCGTCGTTTTTACCAATAGATAGCAGAGTCCCATGAAAATGAGGCATTTAGATATCTTATCGACATCGACAGGGCGCTTTCAAATAGTGTGTCAATTTGAAAAAAAAAATCATGCTGTCGTAACTGATTTTTTCTTAACGGAACAGCCTGTATTTCGTGTTTCAGAACTGAAGTGTATACACTCTGCTTCAACTTTTGTATAACATTCCCTATACCTAAAGGCTCTAGTTTTGAAAATATTTACATTTATAATCGCTTACCATACCTACTCATCTAGCGATCAATTCCAATTTTGTTTGAGTTTCTTTAAATTTAATTCTAATAACCGATGAAAGTGTGTGATTATTTAGAGAATTTTCAAAGAAACATATTTAAATATTTAAATTAATTTTGGTACAGAAAAGTTAAGACAATTAATTTGACGGGAAATGTTTACATTTTCATAGTCTATAACTAGTTCATAAATTGTTTTCACAAATATCAAATGAAACTTTAGGTGGCAGACTTAAATCCAATCTTATTTTTAACAGCTTTGTGACATGACAATATGGGTATTTTTCTAAAGTTTCGCGAAAAGTTAAAAAAGACACCTTATATATATATATATATATATATATATATATATATATATATATATATATATATATATATATATATATATATTAAATTTTAATTACAGATTATGTACGTATCTAATTTAAATTTTATAAAAAAAAATTCCATATTTTTATAGTGTTTCCGTAGAAATCACTTTTTATAAGACTTTTGTGAAATGGGACGCTTTTTCATGAAAATTTTCTGAATGCGTAGGAGAATCTGAATTTGAAATAAGAAAATTTCAAAATTATATCAACAAAGTCAAGAGGATTTCGAGCTGCTTTAATTTTAGATTTTATTTAAAAGCTAAATTGCGTTAATTATAGCCACAAGCTAATGACTTATTTGTAAGGTGCATTGTATAATTTGTCCAAATTATATAATTATTAATGGCTTGGATGAGTTCGTTAGCCGGGAAAATTGGACAGGGTTTTCCGGGAAAATTTTGAGTTTTCTTTCGAAAAAAAATTGTTTCTCCGAAAATTACAAAGCTGTTTTAATGAAATTTACTAGCTGTGTTGCCTTGGGAGAGACCTTACTACGTACTAAAATTCAACTTTCTAAGTTGATAGAAAATTGAGTTATTCAAATTTTGAATTTTATTTCGAAAATTTTTTTTTCTCCGAATACTACAAAGTTATTTTGATGAAATTTTATGGATATATTGCCTTCGGAAAGACCTTACTGCATACCAAAATTAAACTTTCTAAGTTTATAGAAAATTGAGTTATTCAAGTTTGAAGCATTTAATAAAAATTCACTACCATAACGCACTTGCTGCGTCTCGAACATTTGCCCAGAAAGAGTGCTACAATTTTCCTAGATAACTTCCCCAATTTCATCAAAATCGGCCCATTAGTTTTAAATAATCGGTACGATATATATATATATATATATATATATATATATATATATATATATATATATATATATATATATATATATATATATATATATATATATATATAATATTCAGATCTACTCTAATCGAATTTCTTCTACCAAAATTCGGTAAAAAGTTATCTTTTACCTCTCTTTCATTGTTCGGTTGGTCTTTGCTTAGGCAATTAAGTATCATTTACCATTGAAATGTCGTCACTAGACATCGAAAACACAAGGCATAGGTACGGATCATACGCTTGGCTGACTTTTCTTCCCTTGCACGTGCCCATCTGGACATGTGCCATATGTGGCATTCTCAGAAAGTACTGTATGATATGCTCTACTCCCTTTTCCATACTTACAACTTTCTTGGTCGTCATATACTCTTACATCACGCGGCTGTGCCATCTGCGATTTTACGTTTGATATTCATTGATAAGCCACAACATATGTCCTACAAGGAAGGAGAGCGTGCCGTAATGTCTTATTAAAACACATGCATAAGGTTTTTGGAGTCGTGCTTCGCAAACTTCATTAACATGCTTCATGCTACCTTAGTTCCTGGCGTTGGTTGACTAAATAACAAATTATGACGCCATATGGAATGGTTTGATCGTGAAGTCATAAATATGTGACTATTATAAATATATAGATTTGCGAGGTGCGGACAATGACGTGACTGAGATACAGGGTAACTCGAGCGTTATTATAAACCTTGCTGGTAGTTTGTCATGAATAAAGCCCAATATGTTGAAATATTGGACGAAATTCTTACAATTAATCAGTTATTATTTGCCCTTTGTTGCATATTTTTTAAGTTAATGGCATCAGGCTAAATTAAATAGATATTGTTGAACCTATTGAAAATTTGAGTTACCCATTAGTTTGAAAATATCAAGTTTTTGCAAGGGCATAATCTAAAATTTATTAATTTTACTTCATTTTTTTTTTTTTTTTTGGTACTATGTCCCTAAAAGCCTAAAAGAAGGCCTTACAAATTTCCGCCGAAAAACTAGACGTTTTAACCTAAGTTATCTTTAATAAAAAAACTGCACCGGTTCTAATATGCAGCCGCTCGTATATTCGTTACCAGTATTACTGCAAAACGAGGAGTTTCAACCCAAGTCATACTCTTCTACAAAAATCCGTCAAAAATGCCGGTGCTATGTTAATAAGATTTGGCAAAAAAATTGCCCCTGAAGATACCTTGTCATCATAGTGTGCTAAAACTAAGGTTTCTAGGGTAACAACAAATTGAGTTTGGTATTAGTATTTCAAATTTTTTATGAAAGTTTGCTACCGTAGTGACCGCGAGTCGTTTTTAGTATTTTAAAATTTTTCTATAAGGTGCTGTGTTTTTTGTTTGTTTTTCTTTGTAATAAAGGACAATTTTATTTTATCATTTATGTCAAGGATACTGTGTTAAAATGATCACCACGCCTATTTTATCTGCAATTTTTTACAAATGCCTAATCAGTTCTGATGATTACCTATTAGTACCTGGCTTTTTAACAACCCCAACGAAAAAGCGTAAGCCTGAACCACACGATCTTGCAGGCCGATTCACATCCTTATTTCGTTGAATTATTCGATAATTAAATGTTGGGTGCTATGCAAGCGATGTATTTGTGTGTCCCTGATGCTCCTAGCATCGTTTTCTCATAAATACACGTAGCAAATGTCGTATTTACAAGTTCAGGCCATAAAAACTTGTTTTCATCTCTCTCTATGGCCAGTCACGATAACTCCTTGAACAGCATCATTTTTGAGGAAGTAAGACCCTCTAATTATTTAACTCAAAAATCACAGCAGGTAGTAACTTTTCAGGAATGTAGAGGTTGTTAGTTGATAACTCTCGGCGCACTGTTTGTTTTCATCGCAGCAGATTTTGACGCTGTATAAAGTACAGATACCTCCACAGTTAAAATATTATTATCAGTTTTTGGTGTTGCCCCAAAGACAGCCGTATTCTTCTTAGATTCTATTTAGAAACGAGATGTTCGCCTTATAGGTGATTCATCTATCATAGTTAATTTCACTTCCCTAGGCCACATGAGAAAGGTTAGATATATCTGCCTCTTTTATCGATATCACCACCGACATGCTGTTCAGAAATGGTTTACTTTACTACCCCGGTCGGTAAGGCGGACAGTAAAACTGCAGATACTGCATTGGAGCAGCAGAAACAACAGCTATACGACTGCAGGGCTCAGTTCTGCAAAAGGCTCAAATAACTTAGAGGGGTCACTTTAGGTAAAATACCCCCAAAAAGATATTACACTATATGAAAGGTTTGAAGATTTTGGGCAGCTATTAGAAGATAGTCATGCACAAAGGCCCATTCAGGTCGCAGCGCTAAGAGGCCATTACGACTCATTACAACAATCTACAATCTAGTACCCCGGCTTGTGACCGTAGTAGTAGTAGTAGTAAGCATGTAGGCCACAATGGGCCCTTTTTGCCAACCCCAGCCACCATGCTCTACTCTTCCTCGGTTCCGTCGCCAAACCGCCTCGACCTCGAAATGGAGGCCATGACGGTCTTCAATTGGACGGCACTTACCTGATTCCTCTGCAGAGTCCTCGATCCGAACAATTCTGCTCGAAGACTCCCAAAAGTCTCGCATTCACACAGGTAGTGGTAGGACGTTTCTTCATCCTCGCCGCATTCCTGGCAAATGGCATCCCTCTCTACGCCTATCAATGTGCGGTGTCTTCTAAGGGCGCAGTGGCCTGTCAGCACCCAAAGGATGCGGCGAAGCGTAGGTCGACTCCTACCGAGTACCCAGACAGCTTTATCTCTGTCCGGCCCCTCCACGAAGTCCCTCGCCTGCCTACAGTCACCAACCGACCCCCAGTGCCTCTCCATTGCTTCCTCTGTCCACCTGTCTAAGGCGACAGTGACCGTCTTCCTACTTATGTCTATCGCAGGCTCCGGGCCACAGAACGGCCGCCGGGAACAAAGCCTAGCGAGATTATTCCTCGCTACGCCACAGTGTCCCGGAACCCATACCAGTTGCACCTCCTTTGTCCTGGCTAGTCCTTTGAGGGCGTCAGCTCACTCCTGAACCAGTGTTGACCTGATTCTGGCCGCGCAAACTGCCCGGAGGACCGCCTGGCTACCCGAGCAAATGTACACACATATCTCGCGGCTCCTCCTCACATCCTGTCTATTGCGCACTGACAGGATAGCGTACACCTCTGTTTAGAATGCCGTGGTATATGCGCCAAGAGCATAATGACCGTTAATCGGCAAACCTGTTTTAGTCGAAAAGCGCACGCTTTTGGTGTCAAGTAACCTACTGGTCGAACAGTTCGTTACGGATCCTCGTTCTTTCCCAGATTATCTGAGATTTAGAATGCCCTCCCTGCAAACGTATTTCCGAAGACTATAATATCCAGCCATTCAAGAAGCGAGTGAACACGCATCTTGTGGCACTAGAATCAAGTACATGATGTCTTAAAAGGGACATGGTATTTGCTTTTCATGAACTGCTTTATTAAAGAAAAACAAGTGTATGGCGTTTAGGATGGTCGATAGACTTAAGTTATTGTATTACTGGATCTTATAGACACGCTTCATATATTGTGTAGTATCAGACTGATGGCTGTGACTGTCGAGGAATTGGTATTTCGGTGATCCCTTGAAACACTTTCACGAACAGCCCCAATATTTTTTTTAAAATGTGGTGTTATTAAGTTATATAGATATTTTTTCACGGAACCAGTCTCTTCGAAATTTTGTTACATTTTGCGATACGTACTTTTTATGGAATGCCCATTTTCGTACTATGTCTGGACTACAAAATGCGTTGTAGAATTGTGCATTACCTCATTGCTAAAGTACTAATTTTTTCGTGTCAAACCAGCTATTAAATTAAAATAACAGTGGTGCCTATAGAGTTTATTCAAAGCCAAGTTTGTACAGTCCCTGTTGGAAAACGCTGTAGTAAATATCATCAATTTTGTGTTGAATAATTATTGATAGGTCTCTGTCAACAAAGTGAATAATCGACACTCCGCTATAAGAACGAATGTATCGATAGTTTTGTTCTATCAGTTTAGGATGCTTTCTAAAGTTTGTTTTGGGTTTCTTAAGTGGCTTGGGCAAACGTTTTATAAAATGTTCTATATATTCCCTAGTTGTCTAAACCTGACCCGATAGCTCAGTTCGCAAGGCAAGTAATCGCTACAATTTCAACTATGAGGTCGCGGGTTCGAGTCCCGTATTCAGACATGGAGTAGTTTTTGACCGCGGAGATCACACGACCAGAGAGTCCGTTTTTTCTCACTCGAATGCAGAGAGGCCATCTCCTGATGAGTGTCCTTTGTCTGTAGGTGGGTGTAAGCTGGCCCCGCACAAGTCTAATACTTCTGGATGCGGA
This sequence comes from Tillus elongatus, assembly GCA_964006375.1. Lineage (NCBI taxonomy): Eukaryota > Metazoa > Arthropoda > Insecta > Coleoptera > Cleridae > Tillus > Tillus elongatus. Next base: position 119,781,938 of record OZ023266.1, read on the forward strand.
GTTTGTCTACTGTGGTGTTATTAGCGAATTTGTAATTTAAAAAATTGCATGTGCGTGTGTGCCCGTGCGCGTACTCGCGCGCGTGTGTATCTGAGCTATTACTCAAAAAGTACTGGTTTGATCAAACTTGGCACATATCTTCATTTTGTTAAGACCGCAGCCGAGTTCGTTAGCCAGCCTAAACGGGCCAATTTTTCTGAAAAAAAATATGTATTTACCAAAAAATAACAAAGTAATATGGTGAAATTTGGTAGGTATGTTCCCTCCGTAAAGGTCTTATCATATACCAAAATTCAACGTTCTAGGTTTAGAGCAAATTAAGTTATTCAAATTTGAAGCATTTAATAAAAATCGCTACCATAACGCACTTGCTGCGTCCCGAAATTTTATTATGTCTAATTACCAAATAACTCTCGTTTTTCTACTGGGTAAATGACATCAATTTATTTTGTAAAGTATTACAGCCTGGTGCTATTGTTGTGGCGTGCTAAGTCCACGTCAGTCCAGCAAGTTAGCCTGAGGCTTTAATTCAATTAACCACGACCGGATGGGTGCCAAAAATATTTTAAACCTTGTTTCAGTCCACCTCTGGCCAGTCTATGTTATAACTTAATTTTGCATTAACCTATAAAATTAAATTGTGATAACACAAAAGAGTAAAATATACGCAGTAGCCTATTTTCGCGGGTTTTGCTTGTTTTAATTTTTGATTTTCTGCTTAAAACCGTATCTTGTATTGTATGTTTTATGTGTACCAACGTTTGTTTATGACGTTCTACATAGTCATCAGTGAGGTAAAGTCACAATAGTTGTAGGTGTTAGCGCTTTTAAATCACAAGTAATTGTAATTGCTTTTCAAATTGAATTTGATACACCTATTATTTTTACCAGTTGAATGGATTTATAACCGAAGGAGACCAGAAAAGAGGTCACTTCATCAAAATATTTCTTACATATTGGTTCTTTGTAGTGCGATGTTTATATTTTATTTGGCGTCGATATGTCGGTCAAAAGTCGTGTAAGTTATCGGTGTTCGCCTCGTATTACCAGTCTTGTAAGTGGAGTTGTAGCCTTATGTATTAATTTTTCTTTAATTTAATTTAAATTATATATAGGAAGCTTTTAGAAACAATGCTTTTATAAATGTACTAAAAACGATATAATTTTTTTGAGCGAAAAGATGCTGTAGAAGTTGTTTTAATAAACCTTGGATAATATGAACCCTGTTATTATATATTACATGTATCTTTTGTTGATTTTTTTATCAATAAATAATAATAAAAAATAATACTAATAAATGTATGCCTACATTTATTATATGTTGAGTATTAATGAGATCAGAAATACGTTTTCTTATTATATTCCTTTTTTCAATTATTAATTTTCTTTTCAGTACATTTATAAAAGCGTTTTTAAAAGTTTTTAAAAAAATATATAAATTAAATTATTTCTAGTTTTTTTGATAAATGTTATCTACTTACATATACATACTGACTTTCGAAAAAATCTGAACACCCAGTAAGAGCTGCTTAATTTTTATAAAATTTTTACATAATATGTGTGTAATCAAACTTCAAAATGATTACATTTTCAAACTAAAATATTAAATAATAACAGTTATTTAAGAATGAGTGGCTGCGCCGCGGTTTCTTATGCTCTTCGCGGCATGCTTGAAATAAAATGATTTATGGTGTCCTGAGTAATCTCATCACAGGCTTCTTGAATTCGGTCAAAAAATTTCCCAAAAAAAAGAAGTTGGCCTGCGACATCGATTTTATGGCCACTCGAGCAAAAAAATTGTTTGAAGATACGAAAGTCTAGGATTTTTTTTTTGTCTACGAAAATTCGCTAAAAAGAAGATTTTCTAAAAACAAAAGCTTTCATAATTAATTTAGTTTTAATGTTAATTTGTTTATTTTTCTTATGTACTTTTAAAATCTAGTTTGAGTGGCGGTATAAGTAAAGTATAAGTACGGCACCCACTAGGGCGTGTGTTAATCCAGTATAAGGATTTACAAGTAAAACATTTGTGTAAGTCCGATATCTCCCATGGTATAAATAATTCTGCAAAAGAACTTTAGTTAAAGGTTCTGATAATTTTTATAGGACTACACCCTACGATCTTCTGCAATACAAGACGGCGTTATGTGCGGTATGTCACCCTTTTTTTTACAAAACAGCTGTATATTAGCTAATTTTTATTTAAAAAATTCGCTAATAGAAAGGTATTGATGATGAGACGTTGCAAAACATTTTTCTAATGTGCGCAAATTTGAGCCACTAGAACCCAAAACCAAGGTCCATTTTTATTTGTTTATATATATATATATATATATATATATATATATATATATATATATATATATATATATATATATATATATATATATATATATATATATATATATATATATAAGTATCCAACCGATAACTAGAAAAGTTATTAACCGATTTTGATGAAACTCGGCAAAAATATTTCTTTTATTAATAGCTTGGACGAGTTCTTTAGCCAGTCTTGCCGGTTTTTCAAATAAAAATTACATTTTTTCGAAAGAAAATTCGTAACGCAAAAAATAACAAAGTTATTTTCGTGAAATTTGGTCGATGTGTTGCCGTCGTATATACATTACTACATACTAAAATTCAACTTTCTAGGTTTATAGAAAATTGAGTTACACGAATTTGAAGCATTTAATAAAAAATCGCTACCATAACGCACTTGCTGCGTCACGAAATTTTATTTTTATTGATATTTTCGAATGGAGCATTGCAAATGTATTCAGCAAAATGTGAACATTTTGAATTTTATGTCACCAGAAAACTGCGTATAAGCTAACATATGATAACTTCCTAATTAGTGAATTTTCTTGGAAAAAATTTCACTGATGGGGAGATCCTGACTTTTGAATTTTGAAATTTTTTTCAAAAGAGTGCGAACTAGGACCCCTAGAAACCATATCTTGGGTCAGTTTCATTTTATATATATATATATATATATATATATATATATATATATATATATATATATATATATATATATATCACACCGATACCTCAAAAGATAATGAACCGATTTTGATAAAATTTGGCACGAACCTTCCTTTTGTAAGTGGCTTTGATAAGTTCGATAGCCAGAAAAATCGAACCAGGTTTTCCAGGAAAATTTTCTTTCAGAAAAAATGTTTATCTCCAAAAATAAAAATCTATAGTAAATAAATTTGGTAAACAAATTTATGACGTTAAAAAGAAACTATATACCAAAATTTAGATTTCTATGTTGCAGGAAAAAAAAGTTATAAAAAATATTTGGTGCCCGATCATTTCTATGAAAATTCACTACCATAACGCACTTGCTGCGTCCAGACTTTTTTTTTCTTATAAATTACTAAAACATTTCTGAATGACGAAACAACCCTGTATCTTAATATTTTCTTTAGTCTTCGTTTCCTTTTTTCTCTGTCATTGTCATTTAATACAAAGTACTGACTGACACAATTTTTACCTGAATTTCAATCGTTTATTGCATATCTTGTTCCAGTGCTGATGTATGAAATAACGAGGTTCACATTGCCATATACGTAACAACAGTCCACCTCGACCAATTAAAGTGACGTTTGCGCTCGCGTGTGTGTCTGTATGTGTTTATGTATGTGTGGGGAAATGCGGCTACCGTCGATGCCCACTTGATGCATGCCTACTTTAAACAAAACATCTTTAGCTGCTCAGTCGGCTTGTTCAGTTTTCAGTTAATAACGCCTGAAAGTTTTTAATAACATTTTTGTTGTTGTTTTGCAGTTAGTGTTTACAATATTTTTCAATTTTCAAAGCCAACAAAAGCTTAAGATGCTATCGGTAAAACTTTGTGGGAAGTTTGAAGTTCAGTAGTTTGGATCTAAAAAGAAAGAAGTTTAAGTTGCCTGATAAACGAAGGTTGTCTGTGGTCTTCTAGTTAAAGCTCCACGCTCCATGTTATGTTGTGCACAAAAGTTGCAGTTTGAAACGTGATCACCTACTGCACTTCTTTAGCGTCTTCATTAACGTCTCGCGCGCACTTGAAAATCTTGTTCAACCTGTTATAATTTGCTATCAGCATTGAAAGGCTTATATATTTAGAAGCAACCCCAATGGATCGACGAGTGTCGGCTGTTCATACCATACCTAGAAGCTAACGAGTTAACATCTGTGTCTCTAAAAACTTGAGAAATAGCGAAAAACATAATAAAAGTAAATAAACCGGAATTATCGGTGTTTCTAGTGGAATCAAACCCGTAAATAGCACGTGCACTATTTGACAGGAATAAAGCGTTACGACGATATCCATTGCCAGATCAAAATTAAACAGCGAGTCTCGTGAAGTATTGTTATTTTGATACATTCAGCTGATGAACCGCCTTTTGTAACGTTTGATGCTCTGGCATTTGAAGTGTTTTGTTTTGGGAAGTTTGTGACATGTGAAATTGTTCATGTGGTAAACCGTTCGAATTAATTTATGTGCTAATTTAGAAATAACTATGCTTCATCATCAACCTTTAACTCCAGAACACAGAGTTCGGTCTGGAACTGTGTCATGTATACCGTCCTTGCAGATCAACCTTCATTTTTCGTCGCACGGCTTTTTTACAAGGAAACTAAGACGATGGGGTTCGACAGGATCATGGGTATTATTTCTTTTTTGTATTATACTGTTTTTGTGCTGGATGTTTAAATTTGTAGTAGCATACTGTAAAACTATAATTATGGCAGTTTTATTAAGTTGTGTCTCTGATGTTGAAATTCGTTTATTTTTCTTAACCGTTTGCTGTATTAAACTAAAAAAGATCAGTTTTGGTATTCACATAAGCTGAATTTGCCTTCTGTCTTACTAAGTGGTCAAATCAGAAGTAGTCATCTTTAACCAGAAAAAGAGTCCTGATGCATCAAGCACGAGTTTGTATAAAATGCTTTGCAATAAATAAATTTTCAAAAATTAAAAGATTCATTAAAAAACAAATGAAATAATTGTTCTGAGCAACAAGTACATACAGCTAAGCACATATCTAACCTTATTTGCATTTAGGAGTTGTCAGGTATATATATATATATATATATATATATATATATATATATATATATATATATATATATATATATATATATATATATATTAGCAAGTTTTCCATAAAGCAAAATTTCCCTCTTATAAAGGTAACGACTTTCGAGTTTTCTAAAACTTATACATATACCGATATAAATTAAGCATGTACGCAAACTTAAAGGTATAAAAGCTTACTTGATTTTAACCACTAAATTTCTATAAATATAGATCCTTAACGGCTTCGTTTCGAAAGTACAGGATAGTTTAATTAATAAATACCTGGTGTATTTTGTATTATGAAAACAAGAATAAACTATGCAATTTCATAAGTCATGTTCATTTTGAACAGGAGTGTTCTTCAAGAATTATTTAGGGTGTCCCCATAAGACGTCATCTAAGGATTCATGTTGGACGATCTAGGAGGCGATGGTTGTGTACCCCCTCTTCCAATCTCACGATTAGGGGAATTTCCATTCAAAAATTGACGCCCAACTAGACTGACGTGTGGTTCAGCACCGTCGTGTATGTACCACATACGACATCTTTCCTTAATCGAAACTTCATCTAAAAGCTCTGGCAGAACGTGCTCTAAAAACCTTTGGTATTGTGCCCCATTAAGTCAATGGGGGAGAAAATGAGGCCCAATGAGGTGGTTACCCACAATTAACATTCCTAGAAATTATTTTCTACCATGGCGTGTGGATTAAATTCAGTCCATACGTGGTTATTATGGAAGTTCATGATCGAATTTCTAGAAAAACAAGCTTCATTCGTAAAGAACAGTTTACCCAAGAACCTGGATTTCCTATTATTTTCCTTCGTAACCAATGGCAAAAGGTTACTCTCAGAGGCAAATCCTTTGGCAATAGAGCTTGCATACGTTGCATGTGATAAGGATACAGCTGCTGGTCTTTTAAATTTTGCTATACTGTAACGTGGGTAATGTTTAATTGCTCCGCGATTTTTCGCGTATTAGTTTCAGGGTTTCTTTCAATTTCCTTTGCAACAGCTTCCTCAATGAGAACAGTCCTTAGTGTTGCGGTTCTTCCTATGACGACTGTTGATCGCTTGTCAGTATTGCTAACCTACGCAATTTTACACGATTTGAATGACGTTTCATATTGAATTGATAGAAAAAACTCAGATGAATTGGAGTAAATTGTTTATCAGCTACTTTAATTTAACATGTTTGCTTGTAGAGAAAGGGATGGCATTGGAAGGTTAAATATTAGCCACAGACTAAATTTAACATTTAAGAAGAAAAACTATAAAAAGTAATTTTTCTTGCATTTCTTAAACTTTTTGCGTAAAAAAAAAACTGGATCTTTGTCTGTACTGTACAATATAGGTGTTGTTATCCACACAGAATATTTTGGTTTTGTACGTTTTTCTGATCACCAGTGGCACCAACTTTTTTTTTTCTTTAAACGCCTATAAGTTTTTTCTTTTAACTTATACATCTAATCGTAGTACATAGTTTACTGTTCATAATATAAACCTGCGTACCAAATTTGGTTGCCATAGCTTTGTTATTTCCGGAGATATATAAATTTTCCGAAAGAAAACCTAAAATTTGCCCGGAAAACTAGTCAGATTTTCCTGATTAACGAACTTATCCAAGTCACTTGCAAAAGGAAGGCACACATTTATTGATCAAAATATGTCCATTATTTTTTGAGTTATCGGTGTGATACATACACTTACAGCAAAAAGAATGGAACACCCCAATATTTTCATAACCATGTAAATTTTCGAAAAACGCTCGGACCCCTAGATTTTATTTTTCATTTTGACGAATTCTAAGAATTTTTAATATTGTACAGGATGGCTTAAAAAGTTGAGGCACAGGTCACCTTTAATTTTTTTAAATGGAGATTTTATTCTACTTTTGAATTCTACTTAAAATTATGAATATTTGTCATCTATCATACCCTATTTCAATCTTCAGCAGTTTTCGAGATATCACAATCAAACAATAATGTCGGCAATTTTCATGGATGTAATTAATAGAGAAAAAATTACGGAAATTTATTGGCTTCATGCTAGTACTTCGGTAACAAAGCACTTTAACCTCTGTCATTTTAATTGAAGTGCCATTTATTATCAAAAAAGGTTACGTGGTATTGTTAGAACGTTCGTAAAAGTAAGATGCACTTGAGTGAAATAGAGCGCCTATAAATCCTCATGGATGGTTGACTGTGATGGTGATAGGAGATCTACAGTTAAAGTATGTTAACTTTTTAATAATGTTCATCGAAAGCGGACGCCGATATCATGGTCTATAGTAAGTAAGATAATTTAAAAATTTTACAGAAACTGGTTCTGTGTGCAATAAACCAAAAAGTGGCCGTCCCAAAATTTGTGGTAAAACTAGATTAAACATTTTACAGTCGTATCAACACCATCCCCTTCCACCACTCGTCAAATGGGTATGATTCATAATATTGGTTATAAACCTGTACAAAATAGTCATTATGAGGATAAATATCATCCTTGCAAAATTGGTCCGGTCCACGAACTGAATGATGACGATTTCGATCGACACCTTCAGTTTTGCGAGAATATGCAATACATTGGCCATAATGACATAGATTTCGCGTTGAATATTTTATTTACTGATAACGCTTCATTGTGCCTTAATGGAACAGTCAACCGACATAATTGTAGGTATTGGAAGACAGAGGTCCTCACTGGGCCAGAATTTTACGTAACAGAATATTAGGATCTTCCTTTTTCGAAGAAACGTTAAACGGAGAGAGGTATTTGGATTTTTTACAGTTTGAAGTGGTTTCTGCTTTAGCTACTCTACATATAGGTCACGATGCTCAAGATACTCCTGAAAGAACCATTTGGCTGCAACAAGACGGCGCGCCGGTACGAGTGTGTGTGCGCGTGCGTGCGTGCGTGTATGCGTGCGTGCGTGCGTGCGTTTTACCTAATAAAGATACCTCTAAAATGTTGTTAATTATTATTGTTCAGATTGTTATATCTCGAAAATAGCTGAAGATAGAAAAAGGGTATGTTACATGAAAAATATTCATAATTTTAAGTAGAAATCAAAAGTCGATTACAATTTGGGATATTCCATTAAAAAAAAATAAAGTTGACGTGTACCCCGATCTTTTGAGCCATCCTGTATAATATTACAAATTCTTGAAATTTGTCAAAATAAAAAGTAAAATCAACGGGTCCGAGCTTTTTTCGAAAAGATACCTGGCTATTCTTTTTGCCCATGCTGTATTTTCATAGAAAAAATTCGCTAATGAGGAGATAGTGGCTTTTGAATATTGAAAAAATGTCTTCAAATGAGCGCCAATTAGGATATATATATATATATATATATATATATATATATATATATATATATATATATATATATATATATATATATATATATATATATAATTGACTGACCCCGGATATGCCTTCTGGGGGACCGAGTTGACGCTTTGGCGCTCATATGAAGACATTTCTTCAAAATTCTAAAGTCGCTATCTCATTAGCGAATTTTTTTCATGAAAATACATCAAAATTGAAATTTCTGGGGTAACGGAAAACTGAGTTACTAGAAGCTGAAATTTTTTAAAATTTTCGGATATAATAATTCGCTACGATGACGCACTCTCTGCATTTGAACTTTTTAGTGAAGTTTCTTTAAAAAAATTCACTGATAAAGAGAAAATGAATGCATTTTGAAAAAATTTCTTTAAATGAGCGCGAACTAGGCCCCCTAGAACCCATGTATATCCAGGGTCAGTTTTAATTTATATATGCTCTTCTTTTATTGCCAAATAATATATATATATATATATATATATATATATATATATATATATATATATATATATATATATATATATATATATAATGTATGTATATGTATCACACACCGTTAACTAAAAAAATAAAGGGCCGATTTTGATCAAATTTTCTGAGAGGTGGTTTGGATGAGTTCTTTAGCCAGGAAAATCAGCCCTGGTTTTCCCCGAAAATTTTCTGTTCTCTTTCGGAAAAAGTTTATATCTGATCATCGGAAATAACAACTTGAGGACAACCAAATTTGGTACGCGTGTTTCTATTATAAGGAGTGAACCACGTACCAAAATTTAAGTCTGTAAGTTTAAAGACAAAAAAGTTATGGGCATTTAAAGAATAAAATTGGGATTGAAACGTCAAAATTGGCAACATTTAGACAAAGAACTAGATGCGGATTATGTAAAGAAAATGTAGCAAGAAGGGTGTTCTGCGAACCCTTAAGTTTCAGCTTCAACCGTCATTATCCTTCCTTTTACTAAAATATTTCCCGAAAATTAATTTCAAATAGACCATTTCTTTGATGCTTTGGCAGTAGTTTTGGTTAGCTTTATGGTTTAACGGTCTCTAATATTTTGCTAATTTTCGTAGAAAAAATTCGTTAATGAGGAGACCGCGACTGTTGAATTTTAAAAACATTTCTTTAAATTGGCGCACACTAGGCCCCCTAGAATCCATATCCGGGTTTAGTTTCAGTTTTTATCTGTTTACATATATACAGGCTGACTCATTTCTACGGTAAAGCTCAATATAATTGTTATTATACAAGACACGAGAAAAAGTTCTATACGTTAATTATAGGGTGTCTTGAGCTGCATCTTATAAAATTATTTTGACAATCACAGGATGGCCCATAAGTCCATGGTGATACCTAGAATTTTTTCGAACACCCTTATATTATTGAATTTTTGATTTTTATCGAAATATGATGCATGTTTGTGAGAAAAAATCGAGACGCAGTATGTGCGTTTTGGTAGCGAATTTTTATTAAATGCTTCAAATTTCAATAACTCAATTTGCTATTAACGCAAGGTTTGTTGGCTAGGAAACCAGTTTTCTCGGAAACATTTTAAGTTTATTTTCGGAAATTTTTTGTAGTATATTTTCAAACAATAAGTTATTTTAAGAAAATATGGTACATTGTTTCTACTATATAGGTTAACCGGTAACCAGATTGACTCCTGCTTGCATTGGAGACACATATTTGCTATTAAAACATTTTTATGAAACTTCACTTCCATAACGCAGTTGCTGCGTCCAGACTTTTTATTTATCTATGTAAATGAAAATTAAGACTGTTCGTTGGTAAGCGCATCACTTGAGAACGGCTGGACCGATTTGGCTAATTTTATTTTTTAAATGTTCGTAATAGCCCGAATAAGGTTTTGGGGGAAATAACAATTCGAAAACTTCGCCGGAAAATTAGAAAATTCGGGAAAAACTAAAAGTGATTTTTTTTCTCCGATTTATTTTGATACGTGCGTAAATGTCGTTTGAGATATTGAAATTTGGACAGGACAGCGTCTGTCAGCTAGTTACTAATAGACATTTATCTGAAAGATATTTTGAATTCGGTTTGCTTTCATGATATAAAAGTTTCACATATACAGAATGAAGCAATTATTATGTATCTGTATTTTTCCCATTCCTTAAGTGTATAATAATTGTTATCTGTTACATATCGCTCGTTAGTAACGAACACTTACACCTATTGTACTAAAATTGCCTGTTACAAAATTTTAGAAAGTGAACATTGCTTCAATATATGTATTAGCAACACTAATTATTATGGTTGCACGTACAACCTTAGTGCATTCGTTAGTCTAGATGAGTTTACGGAATTCTACATTTATAATGAAAATTAATTGTGCATCCTCAGTGAAAAGTAATATATTATTGCATTATCATAATGTCCGGCAGTTACGTAAGGAAAGTGGTCTTGATTCTTATCGAGGTTATTGCCCAAAACAAGAGTGAAATTTTGTAAATAATGACGATTGTGATGATTTCGATAAGCAAAAATGCATTGACGCATGGCTCTCAAAACAAATAATTGAAAGTTACAATGGTATTGAAATGGTGAACAATATAACAATTGAAGAAAGTGTAATTTGTTTCCAGATTATTCAGTATTTTATGGTGCTGGGAAGACAGTAAAATATTTTAAATTGTACGCAAAATTATACGTTATCTTGTCAACTTTCCCACTGTAAATAATTAGCAAAAGTATTAAATTCTAGAAACAATGAAAAATCTTTTAATCTTGGGATCCTGTGCTTAATTGTCTTATTAGTCAGGCTGTTCGTTCGCAGATTACTTTTAGGGAATTTTTATTAAATTCAGCAATAGACAAGTAACAATGGTAAGACTTGAAAAATTTCTCAAATGAGCACCAACCAGAGCCCATATCTAAAGTCCGTTTGAGTTGTTAGCGAATTTTTCGTCGAACGAAAAATTAATCAATGGGGAGATCTGTGTTTATATATATATATATATATATATATATATATATATATATATATATATATATATATATATATATATATATATATACATACATACATACATACAGGGTGGCGCATTGAAAGCGAAACAGACCGATTTGGGGAGATCTGTGTTTTATATATATATATATATATATATATATATATATATATATATATATATATATATATATATATATATATATATATATATATATATATATACATACATACATACATACAGGGTGGCGCATTGAAAGCGAAACAGACCGATTTGAGAGAATTTTTTTTAAGAAACGCTGAATCACGTCAATTTTAATATTGAGGGGGACATGTTTTGACATAAAACTCAACTTACCACCCCTTAGGGGTGGTGATAACAACCCTTATATTTTAAATAGGGAACATGGGTCGAGTGTTACATTATTTGAAAGCTCTTTCTTTCCTGAATTCGGCACACTATTTTTTTTTTTTTGAAATTTTATCAACTCGTTTAAAAGTTATTCACAGTTGGAGTTGCAAGAACGTATTTCATTCATTGTGATAAGAAATGCACTAATTAGTCCATTTTTCGTTACAAAAAAACAAAAACAAAACCAAACGTTCAAAAATGTTTATTCAGTTAAGTATGTGTTCAAATTGTTGACCACCAGCTTCCATACAAAAGTACAAATTTTGTTCAAAACAAGCTCTGACCTTCTGGAGCATTTGTGGAGTTATTAGACGGTATTCTTCAACAATGCGTCGCCGTAATTCATCCAGAGACTCCGGTTCTGTTGCGTTAATTCTATTCTTTAAATGGCCCCATAGAAAGAAGTCTAAAGAATCTAAATCCGGTGATCTAGGGGGCCACTCAATAGCACTTCTACGCCCAATCCATTGTCCTGGAAACTCTCTGTTCAAAAACGTCCTAACACGTTGTGAAAAATGCGGCGGAGCTCCATCTTGTTGAAACACTAATTGATTTTCTTGATAGCGATCATAATTTTCAACAACTACAAATACGTTGCGCCATCAAATTGCCATCAAGAAAAATTGGTCCGATTAAACGGTCTCCAAAAATGTCAGCCCAGACATTCAATTTCTGTGGAGTTTGAGTGTGGACTTCGTGAAAATTTTTTGGATTATTATCTGCCTAATAACGACAATTATGACGAATGACTGTAGAGTTTAATAAAAACGTACACTCGTCTGAAAAACAGATATTGAACAGAAAGTGCCCGTTATCAGCTATTCGTGCAGTCATAACTTCACAAAACTCCAGCCGCCGATCAAAATCATCTTCATTCAGTTGTTGTACAAGATGAATTTTAAACTGGTGAAATTTATGCTGCTTCAATATTCGCTGAATAGTTCTTCTTTTGATGTTTGAAATAGTGGCCAATTTTCGCATGCTCAAGGTTGGGTCTGCAGCAATTTGTCTTAAAACTTCAATCTCAGTAGTCTCATTTCTAACCGGAAATTCACGTTCAGGATCTCGTTTTTTGTTGGCTACTGAACCACTTTGTCGAAACTTTGTAACTAACTCCAAAATGTATTTTCTGTTAACATGTCTGTTCGGATGTCGTTCATTAAACAAATTTGCGGTACGGTTGGCACAGTCATCGTTTTTGAAAAAAAGAGCAATTATTTCAACTCTTTCTTCTACAGAATACACCATTGTGAAATTAATTTTCGGTAGTACTATCAAGTATCAAACCGACCGATAAACTGAATAAACCGCATTTCTCTCATTCCGATAAAAAATGTTCTGATAGTCAATTTTTTTTTACAAACCAACAAAATATTGACTATCAGCACATTTCTTATCGGAATGAGTAAAATGCGTTTTTGCATTTTCAATTGTGAATAATTTTTAAACAAGTTGAAAAAGCTTCCAAAAAAAAATAGTGTGCCGAATTCAGAAAAGAAAAAGCTTTCAAATGATGTAACACTCGACCCATGTTACCTATTTAGAATATAACGGTTGTTATCACCACCCTTAAGGGGTTGATGTGACAAAGTTGGGTTTTACGTCAAAACATGCCCCCCTCAATATTAAAATTGACGTGTTTCTGCCTTTCTTAAAAAAATTCTGGACGCAAATCGGTCGTTTCGTTTTCAATGCGCCACCCTATATATATATATATATATATATATATATATATATATATATATATATATATATATATATATATATATATATATATATATATATATATATATATCGTGCCGATAACTCAAAAAATAATGAACGGATTTTGATACAACTTGGTAGGTACCTTCCTTTTGTAAGTGGTTCGTTAGCCACGAAAATCGTATCAGCTTTTCATGGAAACTTTCGCGTTGGAAATTTTTTGTATCTCCGAAGATAACAAAGCTATGGCAACCACATTTCGCAGGCAGGTTTATTTTATTAACTTGCCTTACATGCCAAAATTCAGATCTCTAAGTTAAAAAGAAAAACAATTATAGACGTTATATTAAATATTATAAAAAAAACATTTTGGGTGCCAGTGATGACCAGAGAAACGCACAAAACCAAAATATTTTTTGTGGATAGCAAAATCTATTGTGACAGACAAAGGTTAATTTGTATTAACGCAAAAAGGTCAATAAATCACAGAAAAATTACTTTGAAAATTTTATAGTTTTTCTTCTTAAAACGTCGAAGTCGCGAGTTGAAACATAAAAATTTGCAATTTCAGAGAACCTGACACAAATATGGGTTATGTAGAAGAAATGTCATAATAAATGTGTTTGACGAAGTGTTAAGTTACAGGTTCAACCATCATTGTGCTACATTTTACTGAAATATTCGCAAAAAATTCGTATCAAAGAGACCCCTTCTCTGATTCTTAGGCAGTAGTTTCAGTTAAAGAGTTTGTGGTTTATAGTCTATACTTTTTCGCGAATTTTGGTTAAAAAATATCGGTATTGAGTAGCCCGCAACTTTAGAATTTTGAAAATATTTCTTCAGAGGAGCATAGGCCCCCATGGGTTAATTTTAGTTTTTACATGTTTACATGTATACAGGTTGGTGCATTTTTACTGTAAAGCTCAATATATCCGTTATTATACAGGATACGGGAAAATATTACAAAAGTTATTTATAGGGTGTTTCTGTTTCTAGTCTTATTTCAAGGTTTTTCGGCGGTCGATACAGATTGCGGAAGACCGGACGTAAAATTCCTCTTGGTTCTGTTCTTAGTCTTGTTTTGAGGTTCTTGGGCGGTCGCTGCAGATTTTGCGAGACCGAAACGTAAGCTTCCTCCTGTTTCTGCTTCTAGTCTAATTTTGAAGTTCTTAGGCGGCCGCTGCAGATTTTGGTAGACAGGATATTAAGCTTTTCTATTGTTTCTGTTTTTAGTTTTATTTCGAGGTTCTTTGGCGGTCGCTGCAGATTTTATAGTCCTAGAAGTAGTTTGCATCAAACTACTTATTTTTTTCAAGACCGATTTGCGTTTTGTTTTATTTTGGAATAACACAACGTTAGGTACAATTTGTAGAACCTAATTCTCCACAGTACAATTTTTAGACCCGACGATCGTTTTGCTGACAAAGTTAGCGTCATTAAAGGGATTAATAAACTCCGCGTCTGATAACGCTAACTTTGTTAGCGAAACGATCGTCAGGTCTAAAAACTGTATTGTGGTGAATTGGGTTTTCCAAATTGTACTTACCAGTGCTCATCACAGGTTCCCATTTTCACTTATAACACAGCCTCCTAAATTAACTAAATTAAATGAAAATGTTATATGGTATATATTCGAAACTGTTGGTCAAAAACTGCCTTGTTAATAAATGAAAATGTTCTAGATATGTATGTTAAAATTTTGTGAGTAATCTCAGTGTAAATAAACTCTTGAAGAATGTGGTAAATCCTGACATTTTGTTCCAGCTCGGGTATGCCACATATCACCCAAAATTTGCCCTCTAGACGGTAAACTACTTTTGAAAACTTAACGGTTGTCAGCAAAGAATCTGTTTTGGGGGTAATCTAGGAGATACGTAGGCGTGTAGAGTCCTAGTTTATAGAGCTGATCACTGGATGTCGTTTAAACAGAATTTTCTGAAGTAAATTTTACGAGATTGCAAATTGAATACCTTTGGATTCTTTAACCATTAATAGACCTAATTACGTGTCTCGTATTTTGGAAGAATTACAAAAATAATTGCCAGAAAAAGTGCTACATGTCAGACTATTTCTAAGGTTTTTTCTTGTAAGTACCTAAAGTGATTTTCTGTAACAAAAAGAGACAATTTCGTGGACTATTATGTTTATTTACATCGTACTAATCACATAAGTCTAATTGAATGTCACACTCTAATAAGAGTCAAAATAAACACAGTCTTCTAACGTAGTATTTATTAATAGGTTTATCCAAAACACTCTTGACCTTGGTTATGCATTTCTGAAGTGTGTTTGGTTGTTGTCGAGGCGCATACCTGTCTTACGTTGGACATCTGCATCATATTACACTTACACACTCAATATAGAGATGTAAAGGTCGCCACTCGACCTCAACTCGCTCAAGTAGTTTCAGTAAGTGCTAATTTGATGAGATAATTTGTAATGGTTGATGAAGAAATTCACCATATATTCGCCAAATGATTTATACTTGTTGATCTAAGTGTGCATTTACACTGATTTTTCTAATTCTGTAATGTTCTGATGATATTTTACCTGTACCAATACCAATAGTTGCAATAAAATCTGACACACATCGGCAAACTGTGTTAGTCATTTTATGCCTGTTTTATTGGTTTGATCAATTCTTTATGCGGAGTCTTTGAGATTAAACTGACTAAGGGACTTTGTAAATATTTATACTGTGTGACATAATATGTGGCCAAGCCTCTTTATATTTTTCAAGTAATTCGGCTTATCAAGTGTAGCAGATTGTAGTGTTTTCGTTAGAATCGTTTTACAATAATTTGTTTTGAAGTTATTAACGAGTTTTACCAGTCTTTGATAATTTTTTCTTCAAGTAGTCGCTCAAAGATATTTAGTTGTGTTACTATTATTGTATTTAGAACATCGTCTAGCATTGCCTACTGGAATGCGTGCCGTTTATTGGCAATTAACAGAATTTGGACGAGGTAGTATAGAAGGTGTTCAGGAGTCCTTCCAGCAAATTTCAAATAATGTTACTCGGAATACTACTAAAGTAATGTGTGGTATGTACAGGGTCATTATACACGTTGCAAAGGAAAACATCTCGAGTAACGGCTCCTAAGAGGACAGTGGAAACGAGTGGTTGGTAGCTACGAGTCGACAGTTAAACATTAGATTGATTTATCGTAGAATTTGGGGGAATTATTGGGCTACAGTTATACTACTCCATGGATACACATTTCAATAGGTAAGCCGATAAGCGTCTTAAATGTGGTTTTTTTGTCTCACCTAGACAATGATGGATGGATGTTGTGGAATTTGACTCGTATAAACAATGTTAGGTACCAAAGTTCATATGGCTGAGTCAACGAGACATGGAGTAGGTTTGACCGTGGGGTCCTAAGATCCCACGGCCCGATTCCCTAGTCTGGTAACGCTACTTGCCCATCTCTGTCTCGCTGATCTAATTGCCTCATTGTGTCTCTAACCCCACTCCTAACCCCCTCCCCCTCAGTACGCAGAATCACATACCATATGTGATAAAATGATAATACTTTGGTCGTCGATATAACTATTTAATTGTATATTCGTGTACTACCCTCAGCTCATTTTGCCAACGCTACTTGCATATCCCTGTCTCGCTAATCTAATTGCCTCATTGTGTCGTTAACCACACTCTTACTCCCCCCCCCCCCCCTCAGTACGCAAAATCACATACCATTATGATAAAATGATGATACATTGGTCGTCGGTATAACTATTTAATTGTATATTCGTGTACTACCCTCAACTCATTTTGCCACTGATCAATTAAATAAGCATATGCTGCTATGTCTTGAATGGTGACCAGCGCAAAGATTTGGATAAACGTCTTACTTAAGTGTTACATGGCTAGCCAAAATGTACTTACGAGGGGCTGTATGTAATGAATTGCCGTTGGAATTGGAAGCAGGTCTCCTCTAGTTTTTATTTGAAAGAAACATGAACGCTCAGGTCTAAAATAATAACGTTCTGCAACATGTTGCTTTGTCCTACCTTCTGCAACTAGAAAACCTAATGTCAGACCACATACAGTTGCAGTTGCTGCATACTTCTTTCTACAAGCTGATATATCCATTCTCATATGACCTGCCAGACCACCTGATTTATTACATATAGAATATGTGTGTGCTATGATAAGTAAAGACTGATAAGATTGCAATATATCATCCTGAATGTGCAACGCCTAATCATGGGGTTAGATAAGCCTAAAACGACATACCACATAAAACACACTCAGTCGCGTAGCATACCTTGAAGGGTTGAGGAATGTCAAGATTTGCACAGAAGCTATTTTTTTAAACTATTTTTGAATATAAAATATTCACATTTACTAGGTGTCCCAGTTTCTATGTCAGGGTATACAATATACAATACGAAATATAGTGAAAATGTGCAAGGTAATTTCTCGACAGGTATTCGATTAAATGATTTATATACACTTCCGCTACTACCTCGGATGGCTCAGGTTAGATTCCTATCAGTTGTTTTCTTCTACAAATGAACCTGTCCATACATCACGTCATTTTGTTTATTTACTAATCTTTTCATTCACGCCACACGTTGTCGAATTTATGAGACCCTTCCACCATATTATATAACTTAATCTAAAAAAATTCATGGGATGGGTAGAGTTAAAAAATATGTTAATTTGAAATTGAATTTTTCAAAACAATATTATGATTACATAGTTATTCCAGAAAAATACAATTGTTCATGATTGAAAGAAAATTCTTTTTGGCGTCGATGGTTGGCCTAAGTCACGAAAATAGGCCGATTTTAAATAAAAAATGGAATAAAATGCATGTAACAACATGACCTAACGCACGCCTAACCTGACCCAACGAAAGCTAATAAATTTCCATAGTACAGGTCCGATACTTGCGGACTTTACGTAATGAAAGCTAAATAACTGATAAACACTGCTATTTTCTGGATCGGTCACCGTTTTGGATCCTCATCCAGTTCTGATGTAATTCGTAGAATGGATATAAAACTTTAAAAGTTGCGTGTTTGTAGAGCGTATTGGTATAAACATGTTCTCCTTAAAAAGATAAGTAGGGGGTAACAGATTTTAAATGCTCGCCCTTTGGTATTTCATGTGTTATCACGGGGCAATACAAAATGGATCGTTACACTGTTGAACAGCGAGTTAATTTTACGAAAATCAGCGATGGTGCAAGGGAAGTTAGGTGTATCTTTCGGTCACGTGCTTAACATTAGGTGGATCCAAAGTTAACCGTAAAATTTTAAAAACGGGTTATGTGCCTGTGCTTCCTCTTGTCGGAAATGTTCAGCTAGTGCGCGAAAGTGTCGCGGAAGATACGATAACTTCCATTAGACGCTGTTGACAGCAACTGGAAATTAGGCGTTCAACATTACATCGAATTGTAACAAAAGATTTACATTTGCATGCTTACAAAATACAGCCGACATAAGAATTGAATTCACTGGATTATGGACGGCGTTGTTGTTTTGTGATTGGGCGTTAATGAACATGATGTTTGGTGTGGTTTGTGTGGCGAAGTAGTGGTTGGGCGCTACTTTTTTTAAGACATTGACGTCAACTCTTCACCTAGAAGAGGTTGATCTTAAAAGCATATACGTTCAACAAGTTGGTGCCACAAATCCAACCAAACACTTGCTCTTTTGGCGACTAGGTTTCCTGATCGCAGCACCTTTGCCAGAGTGTGCATTGATCAGCCACCAATTCTGGCGATTTGAGAGCCTTAAACTTTTTCCTTTGGGGCTCTGAGAAGGAAATCGTATTTTGGATAATCCACAGACCATTTTTGAACAAAAAGAGGACACCTGATAAGTTATTGCTGAAATATAGCCAGAGTTACGCAAAAACATCCTCAAAAACTTTGTCACAGCGGTCAGACAAGCCGCAGCGCCATTTGGCAGATGTCATATTTTTTATTTGATCCTGAAATTTAATTATATACACTTTAAAATCACAATATCTGTAAGTTTATTTCTCGAATAATTGCCAAAATATTTCTGATACCTCCTATTAGAAAACCCATTTTCGACTATTACAGGGATATCTAATAAATGTTTCAAATAATGCGACGTCACAAAAGCCCTACTTTGCGCTCATACATGTCACAATTTGCTACTCTTGATAAATCCCCTTATTTCATTTTAAAGTGTGACATATAGTATAAGTACATACAGACTTGGAGACTACTTCTCTGGCTTCACCAGCAGTGAAGCCAGATAAGTAGTCTCCAAGTCTGTATGTAGTATTGACCAGTTTCACCAAGTAAGGGCAACAACAATCAATGAATATAGTATAAGGTCAATCGGCGACTTTCGAGGTAAGTTTCTTAGAACTGTATAGTCTATCACAATGATGATAGTCAAGCCAGAAGAAGCTAACTCTGCGAGGACACAGTGAGACTGTTTCTTTATACCTACTTGGTAGAAAAAACGTTACAAAATTGACGAAATATACACACCATGCAACGCAATTGCTGTATAGAATAAAACCTTATCTTCAAAGTCGCCGATTTAATCAACATTTGTCCTGATATTCAGTACATAATTTCAAATATTCAGATCCTTACTTGGTTTTATATAGCTGGTGACGTTGCCCCCTATGCACATTTTAGGCTGGCATTTAGCTATCACTTTAGTATAGGAAAACAAGGCCTTCTTAAATTGTAATTATCTCAAGAAATAGTTGGTCTATGGGAACAATTTAAAAAGCTGCATAATCTATACAAAGATGTGGCACCATAGCTTCAACTTAGATCCGTTGTATTAAAATTAGTAGTCGATATTTGACAAAAAGGTAAACATGCTGGCATCTTTGAGGTGAATGTTCGAAATATAGGCCAACATAAAAAGTGTTTTATTCAACTTTTTTTTTTCTTCTGGTAGGTGTATTTTTTTAGATTTCCATAGACACAATAATAAATAAATACTTGTTCGTGTTGTCAGCTAATAGCATTTTTTGCGACGTTGAAATATTTGCTTAGCAAAACAAATATACAAAAAAACAAACAGAAATGGAATGAAGCGTTGATTAACTAATTGGACTTTGTTTTCCACCTGTGTTTTGGATCATGTTTATAGCCTAATGTAATACAAATATTGCTTTAGTTGATAAATATACTTACGGCTAGTCGCATAGGTTGCAAAAAATAATTACCTAACTTTGTAGCAAATATTGTTTATTACTCTTTGTTAGTCAACCGATTAAATAAGTATGTATTTAGTTCATTTAACGGCCTATTTTGTAAACTATGACTCGACTATGACCAACCGCGGACGTCAAGAAGTATTTGCACATAACCAGCTTGTAACTTTTGCCGGATCCATATTTTTTGTAAGCGGGGTAATGATTTTAACGCTCCCTCCGAAGATTAGATTAAGCAGACACTCAACTTGCTTATACACAATGTCGCGGCCTCGGTAGTTGTTGTGTTGCAGTGCATAGGTACCTAATCAATCAGCTTATTAATATTTAATAAAAAGCAGCAGGCAGCGATATGATGCTAGCCCAAACAGCATCGACGTACTACCCGGTGAGCTACTGGGACCACCAAATAGATATAAAAGTTATGAAAACCTGCACAAAAGAATGTGTTAAAAAACATGTAACCAAAAACATTTTCAATTTAAATGTGTTTCGAAAAATAGTATACACATATTTTGCAGTACTTAAAAATGCAATTTTCTGAAGTAGTAAATATCTTCCAAAAATATTTAAGTAGACTTACTTTTGGAAGTTGGAAACAACTGCAAATGGAGATTATATATATATATATATATATATATATATATATATATATATATATATATATATATATATATATATATACAGACACAGACCGGTTTTGCCCTTCTTAGGACTCCTTATAGGCCATATCGGCGCTCCAGCAAGTCGGCTTTAAGTAAGGCATTTTCATAATGTGCAAGGGAGATTAGCGCGCAGCGCCATCTCTGGTTTTGTGGCGGTTCTAGGCTTCCACGTACACACAGTGCGGCAAGAAGGTAGCTGTTGAAAGAAATCAGCGATTAAAAACAACTACTTCCCTGGCAAACGCCACGACGGGCATTGAATTACATCACTCTCCAGCCACCGTCACTTCAGTCCGGTCGGGACTCGCAATAAGATGTATAGCAGGGGACACAGACCGGTTTTGTCCTTCTTAGAACTCCTCAATATGCCATACCTGTGCCCCAACAAGTCGGCCTTAAGGCAGACATTGCCGTAATATGCAGTGGAAAATAGCCCGACAGTTCTAGGCTTCCATATCTTGATCTAGCTAAACTTGTCTTCAGTCATTTAAATATGAAATATTTTTTTATATCTATTTGTTTTTTGGCAGTTATAGTGAAGTTTTGGATTATATATATATATATATATATATATATATATATATATATATATATATATATATATATATATATATATATATATATATATATATATATATAGTAAGCAACTACCTAAGAAATCTTTTCAAGTTATACCTTCAAAAAGTTTCTGCAGCCAGTAATCATTTACTAATTTTAGGAAAACTGCAATCTTAAAACTTTTTAATTATTTAACACAATAAAATGTCATTTTATCCATGGCTACTGTGACCCGTTAGACAAATTTTGGTTAGTTATATTCAGAAAATACTAAAGAATACCTTAGAAACTAGTGATTTTAGGTATAGAAATACTTAACAAAAATTGGAATAGAAGACATGCCTTTTCATTTAAAAACATAAAATATAGCGTCCATTTAAAGAAAAATTTAAAAGAATCAATTCCAATTCCAATTTCTATTATTAAGGTACTGCGTGTTTATGTCATTGCAATTTTTATATAAAAATGTCAATAACTTTTAAAGAAGCTTATATAACATAAGACTTCATATCTGCGGTAAAGAAAAAGTGAGCTGACCCATATCTGCGGTATAAACAATGTGAGCTGAACCCATATATGAAATAATTTATAGGGTGTTCTGTTTAAAAAAAAATCATATGTTTGGTTTGCCCTGAAAACATGGAACATTCTGTATAGTTAAAAATAATGTTGGGCCATAGAGTTCAAGTATATTTACAAGTTTTATACATGACATTTTTTGACATCTTCCATAATAACGGATATATCAGGCTTTGTCATACTAATAAGCTACCTATATACCGAGTTTATTGAAATATAATTGTTTATTATATAGTTTTTAATTGCTATGTTTTGTTTGAAAGACAAAACATTAAAAAATGAAAAATATACACATTTTTGTTACTTTGTTATAGAATTATTGTTAATTGTATAATTTTATTTCCAGAGCCCAATAGGGACATCCGATGCGGTTGAACACTCGCTATCCAGCGGTATTGATATGCGCGAGAGTGTTGTTAAATTTGCTGAAGACTACACTAAGAGAAAACACGTCCTGCGTGTCTCATCACTTAATCCTTGTCGCTCTGAGCTTCTCCTCCAAGCTGACAATACAGAAGAATTGGCCGATTGGGTTAGGGTTCTACAAGAGCAGGTCGCTACCAATACTGATTTAGAAGCTAAATTGGTAAGTGTCCGCGTGTTTTCTTTTGATAGTCATTATCTTATTTTTGCCATGGAAAATGGATATATGCTATTAGGCTAACCCATAATAACACCACAGTAAGCAAACCCTGCATGCAAAAGTCTTAGACTTTTGAGGGAGGATCATACACACATGTAGACAAATGACTAAACCAACAAATAAAAAACAAAAGTTCATTGTTTACCAAGGCTCTTCCTGATAACCAGTGATAAAGTAGTCTAAGGTTTCCGTCAAGTCATATATTTTATAATACTTTGCCCATTTAGTTTCGATAAAGTGGCAAACAATTGGCATATATAATTTTAAAAAAAATGCGACCACAGATATTTCATGAGAATATCTTAGGATTTCTCTTGATTCACGTATATAAAAAATGTTCCCTCTCTAAGAGACACATTAAAACAGTTTTTTATTGTTTTTTCATTATTGTTTTTTTTTCTTTTTGTTATTCTACATATATAATCTACCGTAAAAATTGTTTTATTCCTTTCAAATCATTTTATTACTGTTACCTTTTGATGGATTCAGGAGTTTCACATTCGATTATAAACTGTTGATTGAAATATACTTTTTTTTTTCTTTTGCCAAAGAGTTTTCCGCCATTTTACTATTTTCATATTGTTATTGTTATTACGGTTATTATTTATTCATTATCATAAATCGTAAAACGTGTCTACACAATAAGCCTGAGGCTTGTGCTGTATATTAACATAATTTAATGAGATTCTACCAAAAACTGCTCGCAAACTCCGTGCAAATGTTAACATACTTATAATTTTGACATACCAGATTTATTTTGCTTCTACTTATTCCATCTAATGATCTAGTTGTTGGCATAATAATTTGTTTTGAAGAGCATTATCTTATGATCTTGGAAATAAAAATGAACTGCAGATTGTGCTTTCCTATTTTACCTACATATTCAGGTGAAATCCTGTATTATGGTCAATGGATCTAAGGTGTTTACTTTTATTTCAACTAAGATAAAAATACTTATTATAAGGAGCGTGTTATCTTATCACTTAGCTTACATTTTAAGTATAATGATAACAGAAATTTGTTATCACAAAGTGTTTTCCTTTTACTAAAAGTAAATGATGGAGTTAGAAGACGATTTGGAAGATTTACAAAACTATTATGAATCCTATGAAAACATTAGACAAGCTGTATTTAATTTGGTAGGCAAATAATAACATTATATTAATTTAAAATTACACGAGTTAATTGTATGCATGTAATTTCTGATAAAAACTATTTTCTTTAGTGGCCTTAATTATTTTTAAAAACCTTATTTTTTAGGACCCCCTGAGAGGATCAAAGCAGCAAGCTGTTCCACAAGCCATACCAGCATCTACTTCCATACAAGTAGAAGGAAGCAGTCGCTTGTCACCACAACCAGGAAAATCAAAATCTTCTGCTTCCAGAAATCGCTCTCCCACAGGACAGTCGCCTGTCAGCAAAACAAGGAAACCATCTCAAGTTGGTGATCCTTCTACCAGTCCCAAGTCAAAGACATGGCGAGGGAAGGTAGTCAACAAGTTCCGCCGACTTCATCAGGGTGCCTCATCACCTAGTAGCCCCACAGCCCCAGAAGGTTCAACCTTTGGAATACCCCTAGAACAGTGTATACCTTCAGAAACGAACCAGTACGTACCTAGATTAATTGAAGCTTGCACCGATATAGTGGACGACAGAGGCCTCGAAACGGTTGGAATATACAGAGTTCCTGGAAATAACGCTTCCATTACAGCCCTGACTGAAGAAATCAATAGAAACTATGAAGATGTTCCACAGGAGGACCCCCGATGGAATGATCTTCATGTTGTCAGTAGTTTACTGAAATCTTATTTACGTAAATTACCCGATTCACTGGTGACTAACACAGTGTATCCAGGTTTCTTGAAGGCAGATAAGATCGAGGATCCGAATGTAAGGATGGCTGAATTAAGGCGACTGGTGAAGAACTTGCCACCCCACAATTATCACACATTGAAACATGTGATTCAACACTTAAGGCGAGTTGTGGATAATTGTGAAGTGAACAAAATGGAAGCTAAAAATTTAGCAATAGTGTTTGGTCCTACTATTGTGCGTGCTGAGGAAGAAAATATGCAAAGTATGGTGAATAACATGACGCATCAGTGCAGGATTGTGGAGACACTCTTGAATTATGTAAGTATACACATTATTTATTTGGTACAGCTAATTTACACACATTTTTCTCGAAAATAATTTAACTTAAACTTGGAAAACGGTGATACCTTTTTACAATTAGGCATCGTTTTAACAGTGTAACAACAAAGCCACTGTTTCAGGAGGCACATTTCAGGGAAGGCCAAATTTTTGTTACCACTAATCTTATTTAAGTAGTCACTATGCTTTGTTAATCTTCTTTGACGTCAATTGATTTATTTTAATCATATAAATAGTGTAACCAAGGCGCATTCTCTAAACCTTATTATGCATGCTGTAAATACTTTCGACACAGTGTAAATAATCTCGGCACCATGTAAAGATTACTATATTTCGTTATTGGGGCGTTAAAAGAAGCGAGCTAAACTTGAGACTTTATTATCGATTAAAATCTACAGTAAAAATTAATATTGCATCCTTTAAGGGTTAATACGAATAATAACATATAAAGGAACCGCGGTCGCTTGAATGTTCTTTAGCTACTCTGCATCTATATACCGTTACTCGTTCGTGGCTCCGCTTGACTGCTACTACTAAGGGCGGTTGGCAGTTCCAGCGGCGCTGCAGTACTTGCTGTCCTTGATCCTGTGTGCGTCGACGCTGGTGTTGGACCGTACCTGGAGCACGCTCTTTGTGTTTAATATATTTTCTACACATGCAGCCTTTAGGTCCGTTGAAATTTCATTTTATGTTCTGTTCACTTAAGAGCTGTATGCATTTTTTCCAGTTCTACATAAAGGTGGAATGTGCTGAAAAAAGTCAAACAAGATAATTAATAAACAAGTGTGCAGTAAAATGGGATAGTAGAATGAAGGCTGATAAACCACTGCAACAACAGCTCAGGCATATTTATGATTCCTTGATTAAATCAAATCTTTATGTTGAAAATGACAGTGTCATCAGGATTCAGAACTAGACTCTCACTTAAAAAATTCAAAATTTCAAACTCAAATGCATTTTTGTCATATGGGACATGTTTTATCAAAAATAAACATACTTACCTCATAAAATGATGTATATAACTATTTTAAATTCAGATGTAGAGACTTCTTCTCTGGCTTCACCAATGTTGTTTTTCTTCTCTGTAACCGGTTTCGCTGTATGGCATCTCCTGTCTGATGATGTCGTCAAGCAGCAAAACGATCTACAGGGAAGAAAACGAACATTTTTGAAGCCAGAGAAGTAGTCTCTACATCTGAATTTAGTATGGAACGGTTTCATCAATTTCTAATATAATTTTTTTATTTTTGACAGACCGACTGGTTCTTTGGTGATGGTGTTGTCGAAATGAAATTACCACCTCAATGTCAGGAAATTCAGGAAGATGGTGATTCTGCTGTTAATCAGGCTTTATTACTAGACAACATCACGAAATATGAAGGTAATTATTTTGTACATTTTTGACTTAATTGTTGACAGATATTTTAACTATATTCTAACTATAGTTAATACATTTGCTTCAAATTCATATTATATTCATAATAATTTTATTGTAACGTTTCAGCATCTCTTAAAGATCAGAAGGAAAAGAATGGTGCTTTGTTTACGTCGATCATATCAGCTGCCCAAAGAAAAGTCAAAAGAAAAAACACGAAAGCTGTGAAAGAATGTAAGGAAGAAGTGATGTCTTCGAATGGAATGAACAATTTTAATGTTAGTTCTTATGCAACTGTTGATCTCAAAACTGTAAGTATTATATATTGTTGTTTGATTGCAAATGAGAAAAAAGAATAACAAAGTCCTCAAAAATGTAATGGTATTGATAAGTTTTTGTCCTTGTTTGTTTTATATTTAAAATTACAAGGCGTGTTTTTAAAGTGAGATCCGATTTGAATTTCTCAACAGATGAACATTACTTCTTGGCTGTGGTCATGCAGTCATGTAATGGTATCTCTTGGTTGCATATCCTGTAAATGTCACCGATAGACTCAGTACAGTTTTCATATAGTAACATTTTAAAATAAATCCTGTTATTAAAAACTGCACAAGTTGTGAGGTACAAAGTGTGATCCTTTTTCTATGGACTCCGAAAAGAAATTAATCTCAAACTGAGAGCTGGTTATAGCTATGACATGATTAGCGAATCTAAAGTGAAACAGTGGTACCGATGGGATGCACAAATGTTCATTATCAAACCTCTTCAGCCTGCCAAATGTGATGACTAATGAACCGCTTGAGAGAGTGAACCAAGTAGTCTGTAAAAGTCATGAGTTCACAATCACTGAACTATCCACATTTTTCCCCAAATATCACGCTCTGTGATTCACAGGATTGTTATGGAAAAACTTGGTTACAACATAGTATATGCATTGGGTACCAAAGATCTTTATGCTAGAGCAAACGGACAAGTAGATGGCAGCCTCGTGATTTCTTGAGATGTTGTGAATGATAAGATAACGATTTGTCCAGACACATTGTCACAGAATATCGGACATGTATTTTCTACATGAAGATATATAGTCTAAGTCACTTCTGAGGGAATTGACTCATTTTCTTCCCAAAAAGAGAAAAAATCATGCAGACTATATCTGCCCACAAAACAATTACTGTGGTGTGGAACCTAATTGGGTTTGTACTGGTGGAATTTTCAGAGCATGGCATGATCATCAACAGTTGTGTGAAACAAAGCGGAAGTTGTATCGGGCCCTACTAAACAAGTAACATGGGTTCGAAATGTTTGGAAAGTGCATTGATGTCCATTAGAATTATTTTATTTCCTACTTTGTTTCTGTGTACTTAACAGTTTTTTTAATTAACTGCCAGATCATACTTTAGAAATACTCCTCATATAATCAGCTTTTTATGAAGTGCATGAATTTTAATCCCATTACTTTTTTTTTGCAAAATAAGCTGGTAGTGAGAATGTCTTAATTTTTTCTAGAGTACAACTAATATGGATGGTAAGAATAGTGTGATTCCTACGACAGTGGGTGATATGGAGAAGACAAATAGACCAGCAGAGAAGGTGCCTTGGTTTAACTACTCTACTGATCAAGAAGAATTCCATAGAAGAATAGAAATTTTTAAGCAGGAAACCAAAGCTATGTTGCAGATGCCCAGAAAGTCTGAAATATGTGTTAATCTAGGTAAGTGATCATTTTGCTAGGAATTTTTATTAATAGTTGCAGACATATCGGATTTACAGAAGTTTCAGTGAAGTACAATTTTATTAATATCCAATAACATTATATTGAATACGCCTTGTTTATTTTATTGCAAAAGAATGGTGCTACATATGTTATTTTTAGTCTCATTTAATATTATTTAATTACTAACTTAAATAATTCCATAATTTCCTTCAAATAAGGAATCACAACACTTTAAAGGCCAATATATGTATTTTTGACAGTTAATGGGACATATTGGAACATGACAAAGCTATTAAAAAATCATAGAATTGAGCTTTATATTATATCCTAATGCCTTTTTCATTACATTAGATAATAGCAGTAGTGCTCGAAAGCGATTGATAACGAAAGTTATGACGATAATTGCAGATTCTTGTATCACTAGATTTAACATAGTTTGTTTCGCAATGACCTAAAAAATGTGAACATTGACAATCAGAAAATATTTAACTTTTGATATGGATTGCTTAGAGAAATCTAAAAAAGTTTCTAATATAACTTTCCATATTAGTGAATTTTCATTAAGAAAATTCACTAATAGACAGGTAAGGGTGGTGAGGCTTTCGGAAATTTTTTCCAAATGAGCATGAACCCTAGAACCCATATCCAAGGTACTTTTGAATTTATATATATATATATATATATATATATATATATATATATATATATATATATATATATATATATTATTTTAAGTGGGAGATTCAATACATTTTTGAAATACATTATATATATATATATATATATATATATATATATATATATATATATATATATATATATATATATATATATATATATATATATATATACATTGTCATGGGTGCATGCGTGCATATGTATGTATGTATGTATGTATGCATGTATCCGAACAATAACTCGAAAAGTAGTAAATTGACTTGTATGAAACTTGGCACATATCTTTATTTTGTTGAGACCACGGACGAGCTCGTAAATCTGCTATAACAGGTATTTTTTTATCCCGAAAATATACAGCAATATTTTTAAAAACGCTATATTTGTATTAGAGTAACTTAAATGAGACTTTACATGTAGCTAGAAACGGTGTCAATAAACCTCTGTTGTAAATTTTAAGTAGTTTTGTTCACAAAATTTGGAGTTTTTTCCAACTTAAAAATAAAATCTGAAGAACACTTAAGTGATTAAGGTCCAATGCCTGACAAAGACGGACTAGTTATCTGTCATGTGTAGATTGATAAATACCACAGAACCAATTAATACATATAACCACAGTATCACAGTGCTACTGTAACTAGCAATCGGCAGATCTCGGCCACTAAAATCCTGAACACTTGAACAGCGTTGTCAATGGCAAGACTCAACACCATACCACTGCCACAGCCGTCGGCATATTGTGACCATGATATTGCGTGAAAGTACAGATAACATGACATTAAAAATGATGTGATTTCAAAAAGTAATGCTTTTTAAGTGGGAGATTCAATACATTTTTGAAATACGTTATATTTGTGGCTCGATGAACGGCCCCAATTAAAGTTTCAGACTGAAAATGTAGCATGGAAAGATCAAGGTTTAAGCACATGAAAAATACTGTGCCAATAAGCAGCTCTATTAGCCGAGTGGTAACCGTCTTCGACTCATAACTACACTTGATGGCCGGTGCGTGTTCTATTCGGCACGATCCACATTAACATTTTGTTTTGTTTCACTAACTTTAATATTTGGCAGAAACAATATTGTGCAAGACTCATACGTTTGGACCCATATATCATTTTTATTTAAAACGCCTGGATAACTTTGCCATCTTTAAGTCTATAATTATAAATTTTGGCAGATATTTTTTATTGGTAAAAAACAAGATAATTGGTTTTAAAAAAATTTTTGCTAAACATGGATTATGTTTTCTTTTAGAAAGCTTTTGTAAAATCCGTAATACAATTTTTTTTTAAAGATACTATTACTGTGTATACCAAATTTAAATTTTTTAGCTTCATAGAAAATTCCATTTTGGGCATTTGTCTCAAAAGCAGCTGGAACACAAGATTAAATTTTTTTTTTTTTTGATAATAGATTGTAACACTTTTGAAAAATTCTTAAAATGAGCCTGTATTATGGCTTTTAATCCAACCTTCAAGGACCATTTAAATTTAAAGTGTTAATTCTAGTAATATGTTGCTAATAGTGTACAATTCTTATGAAAATTTACTATGATAATGCACTTGCTGTGTCTCGAAATTATTTTTTATTCCACTTTGAGCCATTTTCACTAGCACCAGATACCGGAAAGCTTTTTCATCCAACCAACTTATAAGTTTTGTCGAACCTCTGTCTTTTGTAAAAAGAATAAGGATCTCTAACGTACCAAATATTGTATGATACCATACCCTAATGTTTTTATTTAAAAGGACAACATATGGACAGTGACTTAGATGTTCGATTTTAAATTTTGTAACAATACGTAGTTCGGCTGTTAATCTTAGAATACTATTTTGGAGGTTTGAGCTGATATATTTGTTGCGTTTGTTCATAGTTCAGTTAAAAAAAACCAAGGTTTGCTCACCTCTAATAAATACTAGAATATAACACATTTTAACATGTATTTTCTAAATGTTTAGTTGTTTAAACTTGTTTAAGTAAATAATATGTATGTAACATTTCAGCTCCCAAACAAAATGAACTTGCCTTGAGTTCGTCGACCTCAAATGTCAACCAGAATGTGCATCTGTCCATCAAGCAACCTGTGGATTCTGGACATACGCTTACCAAGACACACAGTGCATCTAATGTGTTTGCACGTTCACCACACAATCCAAGTGATGCTGGCAATAATGCGAGGAACAGTTTGGATAGTCCTTACACCATGCAGTACTCTGGCGGCAAAATCGGTAGTACTAACAGCAATCATAATGCTATGAGTGATAAGTATAACAGTGATAGGTATAAGAGTACAATAAGTGCCAGACAACAGCAACATTATGTAGTTTCTGAAAGAGGTGTAAGTGAGGGTGACAGACATATTAGCAGCAGTGAAAGAAACAGTTCGTCGCAAGGTTCTTTTGGATCTTCGTCGTTATTTGGCAGCAGTAGTGTGGATAGCAATAGTGACAGACATTTGAGGGGTAGCAGTAACAGTGCCAGCATTGCTAGTAACAACCGCTGTATGATGAGAAGAGGCAGCAGTGTGGAAAACATCAATTCAAGCTCAATGGATCTCAGTTCGAGCAATGGAAATTTGAAGAAAGTCAAATATGAGAATGAGGTAAGAGTCTTCAATTAATATACATACAAGTGTGCCATATAAAATTCTCTAGCCAAGTTTATTTTATGTCTATTACATGCAAGATATTTTAGTGCGGTGAGGTACCAAATAATATTATCAAGTCGCTAAACTAAGATATCTGTTATAAAAAAAATAGCTGATGCTCCTTAATTAAAACACATATTCCTGGATGAATTTTTCCTAAATGCCTGGTATTACTATGTGAAGACTGGAACCTGTGATGAGCAATGATAAGTACACTTGGAGAACCCAAATCACCACAACACATCTTTTCAAAAACCTAACGATCGTTTCGCTAACAACAATAGCATCATCAGAGGATGAAAAAATTCTAAACTAAATTACTACTACAACTGTATTTATATAATTCTTAAGCTGACGAAAAAAACCGAAAGTAAAACTGTAGTCGGAGGTGCATCGTTTGTCTATTGTGTCTTTATCGAACGGACGAGGTTGACGAACTACCTTAATCCTCTACCTGACAAGTTTATGAGTTTTTATCTAATTTAAGGGATAATGGACTTGAAATGAAAGTGCCGCTTTATTTAAGGAAGCTCACCTTCTATTTTGATCTAGAAATTCGCTATGTGAATACTGGAACTTGTGACGAGCACCGACAAGTACATCTGGAGACATATTAACAACTATCGCAAATCTTTAAAAAAAACCAACGAATGTTCCGCCCACAATGTTAACTTCATCAGAGGATGAATATTCTAACTAAATTTCTACAACACAAGTATTTATATTGATTTCTTAGATAAACAAAAGAACTAAAGGGGATATTACGATGTGGGCACATCGTAGTGCCTTGTATCAGTATAGACCAGGCGAGGTTATTAAATATACTATATTATTCGACCTGACAAATTAGGAGTGTTTAGCTGGTCAAATTCAAAGTGAAAATAAAGGGCTTGATATCAAACGTTCAATGACATTTTGTTCTTAATTGATGTGGAAGTATATACGCTTTCATACATGTCAAGCATAGTTTGATGTCTAACATTTCTGACAAGTTTTAGATTTTCCCTGTCAATGTGGTGATTATTATCCCATTTATGTTGTGCCACACACGATTTGTCCACTGTACCATAACGTAAAAGTGTGAGATGTTCACGAACTCTGGTGGCTATATTTCTTTTGGTCTGACCCACGTATTTAAGATTACAATCTTTGCAACCTATCTCATAAATAGCTGACATTTCAGTGGCTTTGTCCTTGTCTTTCGTACTACCCAACAATTTTTTTAAATTACTTTTCGCCGAAAAAGTCAACTGTAAATCGGCTTTCTTAAAAATACTTTCCAAACCCTTTGTGATACGTAGTTCATAAGGTAGGCACACAAGTTTTTTCTCTTATTTCATCTTTCTTGTTGTGTATTCAGCTATCATTTTCTTTGTTCTGTGTTTATTAACCAATTTTTTCACTAAACTATCCGAATAACCGTTATATCTTGCCACGTTTTTTATGTACTTTATTTCTATATTAAATATACTTTTACTTAATGGAAAACTTATCAATATATTTACCAAGAAATTTAAACTAGCCGTTTTTTGTACAAACGTATGATGTGAGTCGTTTGGAACGTAACTTATAGTGGCGGTTTCCTTCCTGTAGACATCGAACTCAAGCCTGTCATTATTTTTAATAACTAGTACATCTAGAAAAGGAAGTTTATTGTTAACTTCTATTTCATGGGTAAATTTTATTGAATCAAATTGACTATTTAGTTTTAGAGTAAATTCTTCCACCTTGCATAGATTTGTGTCAAACACTGCAAAAATATTGTCCACATAAGCCTGGTCTTAAATTTAGAACCATCATCAGGGAGATTGTTTTAAGAACGAAACCTTTCACATAACATAAGTACACTTGGAGAACACTAATCACCATAACACATTTTTTAAAAAGACCTCATGATCGTTTCACTAACCAAGTTAGCGTCATCAGGGGATTAAAAATTCCAAACATTTGACGACTACAACTGTGTTTATATTTTGTGCAGGTATCCGGGCCTTACATGCTTGAGGGTGGTTCAAACTTTCAAAACTTTCAATGTTTTACCGGAAAGTACCTCTATCAGAGTTCCATTATCTTTATTTTTATTCTTAGGCTTTTGTCAGTATCTTTTGTAAAGTGATTGGTCAATAGGCGGAGGTGCTGAATTCATACAACTTTTATTATTACCTACTATATGTAGTGATAAATGCATATATTCGAAAGCGTGTAGCTGCCCTGGTTGTCTAAAATTTTTGATTAATTTTAGGTTCTCTTTATCTCCCTGGTGATTATTATCCCAAATATGTCGGGCCGTGCTGATCTATCTATAGTACCTACTGTATCTTAGTTGTGTGAAATGTTCTTTAAATCTAATTTTAATAGTCCTTTTAGTTACACTGACGTATTTAAGATCACAATCTGTACAAGTGATTTCATAGATCCCTGACATTTTAGTGGTACTATCCTTGTCTTTTGGGTTACCCGGCAAATTATCTAAAGTATCTATTGTCAAAAATGTTAGTTGCAAATTGGCTTTCTTAAAAATGTTATTTAGACCACTCGTGATTCGTAGTTTAAATGGTAGGCAAACAAAGTTTCCACTAACATTTTCTTTGTTTTCTGTTTGTTAATTAATTTCTCCACTAGGCAAGCAGTGTATCCGTTATATTCAGCCACATTCTTAATATACCCTAATTCTTTGACATATCTATTTTTACTTGAAGGAAAACATATTCACCTATTTACTAAAAAAATGATCATAGCCATTTTTTGTGTGCGTACCTGTGATGTGTGTCATTGAGTATAGCTTAGGGTGGTGGTTTCCTTCCTATGGACAGTGAATTCTAAAATGTCTGTATTTTTTGTAACTAGTACATCTAGAAAGGGTAGGTTATTTTTAATTTCTAATTCGTGAGTAAATTTTATAGAATCAAATTTAATATTCAGTTTAGCAATAAAATCCTCTATTTTGAATATGTTTGTGTTGAGTACTTTATTGATAATCTAAGCATCATTCATTGATCTGTTAAGTACTTTTGTTTTGCCAATGGTCTTAAGGAAAAATATATTGATCAGGGGGGCTAGCTAACTAACCTAGAACTTTTTAATTTTGTGAGTACTTTTACAATTAGTATGACAAGTGTGTTACCCCGGTGGTAATTTGTGTTGTCTATAAATTGAAGCTTTTTGGCAAACAATGATTTGTAGACAATCCAAAGGAATAAATAATATTTTGCAGTTACCTTTTATTATTTCTTTGTTATTAGACATCTCACATAAAAAAAGCCAAAATAATACTGGCCTACACAATATAAATTGTTTTTAGGCACTCTTTTATTGCTCGTTCGTTTTAGGCAAGTACACCCAAATTGCTTCTTATAACAGAAGAGAAGTAAAACCTTTGTTAAATTTATTGAAACTAATCTAAAAGTCCGGATAGATGGTTTGTGGATTGCCATTCCTCGAGCCTATAGCTTTTTTACATGAGTCAGGAGTGCTGCCAGTTCAGTGTTCAATGTACGTTTATCTCTGAAAAGAGTACAACTGACTTGCTAACAATACGCCGAGTTTTTTTTTTTTTTTTTTTTTTTTAATTTACTTTGAACGTGTACAACTTTATCGACAGACTGGTGGATCCTAGGCTCATGATATCCCAATCTGCGAGTCACCCCAGGTATCCCGGGCCACAAGTCAGGGTCACCATATCACGTGCCAGGTATCAGGGGCTTTATAAAGCTAAAATTTTTGCTTCCTGCAGACAACAAATGTTCTGTGGAGATTTGAAAAGTTTTTTTTTAAATAAAAAACCAACTGTGTAAGATATAATAGAAGTTTGGTTGTTTATTTGAAACTAAGAGTGTGCCATTAATGTTCAGAATAGCACATAATTTAAATGATCACCTCTTCCTCATTTTCAGGTATGTATTCCATGAACGACTTTTTCCAATAAAGCTAGCTGATTATCGAGAATATCATGTTTGGTGTTTGTTGTCAAGTCATAGGTTATTCATGGTTTGTTGGTGTAAACTCATAATTTCACATAACCCCAAACAAAAAAGTCACTGGATTTAAATTGCATAACGAGGTGGCCAATTGACAAGCCCAGGCTTACTAACAATGCCATTCATCTAAAAATGAGTGTCATCACTGAGACTGATTTTCTTTTCCAAATTTGGCATAATTTTCAGCTGTTCCATCCCCAAAAACAGAAGATATGAGGCAAGCAATGATGAGACAGCTTCAATTATTGCATGAGAATAATTTGATAAGGGTGTACACTCAAATTCATCTGTTGTTATTGCAGCAAACCCCAGCAATTGAGAACGATGTTTTAGCTATGCTCCCACAGTAGCGATGTTTCAGCCACTA
Source organism: Tillus elongatus (assembly GCA_964006375.1). NCBI lineage: Eukaryota > Metazoa > Arthropoda > Insecta > Coleoptera > Cleridae > Tillus > Tillus elongatus. The sequence continues at coordinate 119,817,949 of OZ023266.1, forward strand.
CATGCGGTTCTTTCACAAACAGGTGGTTTTGGTTGAGCAAAGTACAGTTTCATCCATATTGCATGCTTACTAGGCAATTACGACAGCTGTTAACATTGCGTAATGCTCTGTATGTAGCGTGAACCGATTCCGAACTTGTAACAAATTTTTATTACTTCCGCACATTGCCGTGTCAAATACTTCGTCATGATTTATTTATTTATGGATAATCCATTTGTATACAAATAAAGAAAAACAAAATGTAGCTAATCGTTAGAACAAAGAACAAAAAGAAAAAAAGAGAAAACATAGTACATATTGTGCACAGATATACATAAAATTTTACAAGTTCAAACTTAACCAAAGCTGGTGTCTGAAGGACGTGACAGGTAAAGCAAAGAAGTTTACACCAATACTATTTACCAATGAGGCTGGCCTTGTAACTGAAAAGCTTCTACCATAGTCTTATGTCGCAGGTTTTTGCCTCTTGCAACACGACCTGGCACAAGAAACCCAATCAGGTAGGGGAGAGCCGGAGAATACCAAATTGAGTTTGCAATCTTGTGTAAGCATAATAAATCACGGTAAGTTCTTCGCTGAGCCAGAGAGTGGACACCCAATGCGGAGCATATCTCACTACGTAAATAATTCATTTGTAACAAACCTTGATTATGGGCTATATATCTTGGACTTTGGACACTTTCAATATGGTCAGCATGAACACTAGATGAAGGCGACCACACAGGAGACACATACTCCAGCACAGACCGACATAGTGAATTGAAAATAGTTATGATGCAAGAGACATTACCAAACTCCCTAGTGTTCGTTTTTATTAAACCCAGCAATGTCTGTGCAATGTGGCACAAACGTAAGTCGCCTGTCGAACAACACACCTAAATCATTAACAATATTGGCCCGCTCCAGTAGATTGCTGGAGAGGCCATAGTCAAAACTAAGCCCTCGAGCTTTCCTGTTAAAGGATATCACTTTCCATCTACATATAGTGAGTACAAGATTGTTGGAATCACACCATGTGCTAAAGGTGTTCGAGATCACGTTGAAGCAACACTGTGTCCATAGGAAAAGCTATCTGCCTGAAAATCTTGACATCATTAGCGGTCAGAGATACTAAGAGCCTTTAAGTATTCCCGGCACATAGTTGATAGGGATCGTGAGGAGAAAGTGACCAAGATGGCCAGCTTGTGGTAATCCGGAAGGAACCTTTATTTCAGCTGAGTAGTAATGTTTGCACTTTAAACACCTGTGTTCGATCCCTCAGATAATCCGAGAGCCAAACGTGCAACGACCCATTTAATTAAGTGACAAACTTTTCTGAATATAATACACACTGACAGATGCCGATGGCATTTACAATATGGCAGCAGTCATTATTGGAATATCTTCACTCCCCCTGGGTTTATATTTTTGTTACATGTAATTAACCCAGACTTTTGATATGCATTGGATTTTATGACAATAATTGTCATTTTCTTATGTCATTTTTTTTTACAGATTAACCAAAGAGCAGGCTCTCTAGACTCCTTGCACAAACTGTCAAATGCAGCCGATGATGGTAAGTTTCACAAAATATTTTTTCTTAACATATAATGATTCCAATGGCTCTAACATCAAGTAAAATGTTGTCACTTCTCTATAATCTGCATTTGCAGTTTTGTAAGCGATGTTAGTATGTAGTTTTTAGGTAGTGTTAAAGTAGTTTTGGTGTTTAGATTGTTTTTGTATAGCTAGTTGACATGTTGTTGTTGTGTATGTGTCAGGGTCTTCCCTGGCCACAGTGAGAGGTTGGAGGCCTGTGAGGGCCCCAGCACCGCCCCAGCGACCGCCACGTACACGCCACCTTTACAACAGACTGTTATGATCAAGTCACTTGAGGTAGACATTTGCAGCGCCTGATAACTATGCTACAGCTCCTTGATCTAATGCTACTCTGTCTTTCGCTCACTTACTCTCTGCTCATTGATTGATTAACAAGGAAGCCTGTCTTGTTCTTTTGTTTGTGCCTTTTGTGCATTTACTATTTATGTACACATTTATCTGTGCTGCTACTACTACAGTTTAATACTTTACAAACACATATACACATATTCATTAACCATGCTTCATTTTTGGCTGTTTTTGCATCATGATTGAATCTATCCTTTACAGAATTTCTAATAACTAGATGAAAAAAGAAGTATTGTTTTTTAAATTGATGTTAAATGCTTATTTACATTTTTTACAATTTATGGATAATATAATGAAATAATAACATGATTTGTTTGTTAATAATCTTATTCACGCCCTTTGTTTATTAGTAAGCTTATCCACACTATGTAGCATGATAAAAGCAATGTTTTTTGTATGATCCTTTTTCAATATTTTTGTTTTTATATAAACATTTCTAAAAACATGGTTTATTGTAATACGTACGAGGCGTGGTTTAAAGTACCAATTTGAAATTAAAAAGTAAACTTTTCTTAACATTTTTATTTTTACATGAAATAGAGGTATGCGAAGCTTTGAAATTTCAAACCAAACCCAAACTGAACCGAACCTTTGGTTCGACAATATGTTCGTACTAGCGATGTTGAAGTAGTTCGAAGTTCGAAATATGTAATTCTCCAAAATAGTTCGAACTTCGTTGCTCAAAAATACTTCGAAATTTAACTTTACAGGCATTGAATGCTGCCAAAGAGAGCAAAGTTGCGGCACCGTTAACTCGGTAGTGGCGCTTTAAACTCGTTATCAGTTTCATTGAGTCGATAGTGTAATTTCAGTAGATTTCACTCATGCATATTTTTGACAGTTGGTGTGAAATATTCAGACACGGTGAAGCCATTTAGCAATCACAGATTTTTTTATATCCTAGCTTCCCAACACTTTTTTCAGTAACAACATTACGATGACGGTGTTCGAAGGCAGTCGGTAACGTAAATTTCCAGAATTTATGAGGATAATTGCAGATTGACTTTGGAGAACACTGGTTTCAACATACTTTATTTCACAATGAGCCAAACCAGTTAAATGTTTACAATCAGGAGACAGTTCAAATTTTAAGTGGTTATTTTATACCTATCATGTTCACTTGAAACGCTCTTAATCTGTTTGCTTAAACTGCCTAGCCAATGCCAAACAACAACAGCTTATTTATAAGTGAGCTTATCTATAGATCTAGAAATCTAAAAAATATTAAAATATTTTTTGTTTTTGTATTTTTGACTTAACGTTAACCTATCTTCACAACGATCAGCACCGGAAGGCATTTTCACCCAATCAACCTGCAAGTTTTGTCAAACCCTTCTTTTTTGTAAAAATAATGGGAATCCTTTACATATCAAATATTGTATGTAATATACCTAAATTTTGTATTTAAGGAAAAGTTATACGAACACTGAAGAGTTTTGGGTAGTTCGATGTTCAATTTTGAATTTCTAAGAAGTTCGAAGTTTGACTGTGAACCTTAGACATACTATTTCTGAGGTTCGAAGTTCGAGGCAACATATTTGCTTGGGTTTGTTTTTAGTTCGGTTCGAACAAAACATGGGTTTGCACACCTCTAACATGGAAGCATGTACCTTCATTTATGTTTCCACATAATTTCCACCAATATTGAGGCATTTATCGTATCATACAATTAGTTTTGGAATCCCATCCTCAGAAGTCTGACACCTGATTTCACAACCAGTTGTTTTGACCTCATCATCGTCTACATGTCGCTGACCACTCAGATGCTTCTTCAAATGCGGGAACACGTGGTAGTCACAGGGTGCACAATCGGGACTGTTGTTGATCAAATTGTTTTCAGTGAAAAGATGCAGTGAGATCTTGAGTTCGAGAAGCTGTGTGTGGGCAGGCATTGCCATGAAGCAAAACGACCCCTCACTCAACATGCCTCGCCTTTTGTTTTGGATTGCACAGCGCAGGTTTTTAAGGTCTAACATAGAATTTATTGTGTCACCACGAGGCAGAAAATCCACAAACAACACCCTCTTTCTGTCCCAAAACACAGTAAAAATGATTTTCCAGGCTGAAATTGTTTGCTTGAACTTCGCTTTTTTGGGTAATGTGAAATGCCGCCATTCCATGGATTGCTGCTTCGATTCTGGTGTAACGTAAGCCATCCATGTTTCGTCACGTATGACAATTGGGCAAAAAATCACCCTGCTCACTGTACCGCTCAAGGAAGGTTTGGTTTTGTGCACCTCAGTCAACATTTGTGGTACGCAGCATGAGCACAACTTTCGATAATTTAAGCGTTTGATCACAACTTCATAGAGAAGACTTCTGCAAAGTTAAGGAAACTCATCAGATAACGACGAAATTGTAAAGGATCTTTTCTCTTCCACTTTTTTGTCAACATTCTGAACCAAATCTTTAATAATCGCAGAAGGTCGCACACTTCGTTCCTCATTATGAACATTCGTGCTGCCATCTTTAAAAGATCTAACCCATTTCTGTACGATTCCTTTCATAATGTTTTCTCCATACACTTCACTGATCTTACGACAAATGTCGACTGTTTAATGCCTTTAACACTGAGAAAACGAATCACAGTGTGTATTTTACAGTCGGTGGGATACTTGATCAGCCAAGGCATTTTAAGTAGTGACAAACAAATGTAAACTTGGACAGAATCTTTCAGTAATAGTGCATGCAAGTGTGGAAAGCCGCATCAGTGCTAACGGTGGCGAAACACCAAAATGGTACTTACTTTAAAAACACGCCTCGTAGGATTTGTTGCTGAAATATTGTGTAATGGAGATGAGAGATTGTGTAATGGGAAGAGGGCCATTATAGTCAAAATTATAGTAACATTCTAACAGCAATATTTGGCAATTTAATTGGAATGGATAACTAAAATCAAGAAAAACCTAAGAACTGGCAAACCGTCTAATGTCGGGATGTCAACTTTTGACATGTCTGTTCCAATCTCGGTTTGCGGGCACCATCCCGTGAGAACGTATTCCTTTATTTATCTCACAAATGGATTGAATAGTGGTTAAAGTGGTTCATCGAATAAAAAATAAATAAAAAATAAGAGAAAAAAAAAACTCAATACTTACCTGCATGTTTGTATGTGTGTGTAATTAATTGTCCCTGACCCATCTATTTTATTGCACGTTGAAATTAAATTGCATTTTTGATTGCTTTTCTCAGGCAAATGAGCGAAGAACTTTATTGTCACACTACTTTTTATTGCCACACTATTTTGAAAACCAATAATAAAAGCAGGGTGTTAATTAAGCATGTAGATAAACTTTAGGAGATGATTGCTTAGTCAAGTTTAACACAAAAAGTTAATATGAATGTGTATCTTCCAAACTGCTTTGTTATTAAGATACAGTGGTGAAATTATAAAAAAATACTTTTTCTCAAAAATTTAAAGACCTACAGAGATTTTACTGTATTATATGTATGTAGTGATTTCTTCTTTGCTTTCACAAGTGCTTGTTTTCTTTCGGAAACCGATTTTGCCTTTAACACCATTGCCAGGCGTTGTCATGAAAGAATAAAAATACATTTAATTTTCTTCTACCTGACAATGCCACAAAAGGCAAAATTGATTACAGAGAAAAAAACAAGCACTTGTAGACAGAGAAGAAGTTTTTACATCTGTATTTAATAAAAAATATTTGGAACGCAGCAAGTATGTTGTGGTTAGATTTTCATAAGAATAATATAGTGATTTAGCCTTATATTAGAAGTTATAAAACACTACTTTATTTAATTAGGAACAGTAAAAAATAGGGTAAAGAAGGGCAAGCAAAAGCATGATCTCTAATATAAATATTTATACAGTCATTTGAATACAAAACTCAAACAAAACAATTGATAAACAGGAAATATACTCAACAAAAAATAGACCAGAAAGCTGAACATAACAAAAGAATTCCCATGGTTCATGCATTGATGGTGATTGTATGCATGCAGAAGGGGAAGAAGAACCCCCAGGAGGAAGAGGGTCTGCCCCATCACCCAAAAACACAGGGGGTTCTCCTTCCCCTTGTGTGTGCATACAACTACCTTCAAAGCATAAAGCACAAGAAAAATTTCTTGGGAGCAACCCACAAGAAAGTTAGTGGCGAATATGCGTGTTTTGTGGGGTAAGTTCGACTAATTGGTTTTTTAGCATTTTCCGCTCATATTTCCTCCCCGCCCAGCACCTCTATTCATTCTTGGTCCCTTATGTTTCTTGGGGGTTCTTCGCAACAAATTTACCCTGTGACTTATGTATCCGAGGAAGGTTGTAAGCATATTTCCAAAAAAAATAATCTAAAAATCCTCCATGCAGTATACTGTTTATTTACCGAAATTACATTCCACTTCGTCATCTATAATGTATTTTTCAGATAATATCGAATACAGCACTGAAAGAAATAAATTCACTTGGTTTTTCACTTCTTTTTTATTTTTATATTACTTATATATGCACAAGCTAAGTAAGTATAATAAAGGGGGGCCCTTAATTAAAATTGGGCTTCAAAAAACTTAAAAGTAGAGAATACATTTAGATCGTGTCCAACTGTGTGCAAACAAAAATTAGTAAAATACATTTATAAAATCTAATAAAAAAAACAACCGTTTTACGATATTATTTTAAATAAACCAATAGGAATACGTTTTATGGGGATTTCGCAATTTACGAGTATATGAATCTAGCTTTTGTCTGGCGCCTTAGACTAAATTGAAATTCGGCCAACCCCGCAAGCAAACAGTTTGTAAATTAAGCTCGATAGGCTTGGACGGTTAACAAACATAGGTATGTCTAATTGTAAGCGGGAAACTGTACCTGTTTGAAACGTACAATATGAGAAATACAGAAATACGCTTTAAAGTGCTATTTATTTAAGAAAATATTGACCAACTAACCTGCGAAAAATCAATAATAAAAATGATGGAAGCCGCTTGCAGTCGCAGGCTAAACTTTTGCGCTTTTAAAAGCAAACATAGTCCCGGTATTAGGAAAGAAATGCGCGAGGGCTGACAATTTACAAAATTGTTAGTTGATTGTACACAGTCTCCATCTCTAACATTTTGTCTTAACTAGTGCTGTCGTGGTGACATATTACCTGGTTCCGCACCGAGTTGGTGTCCCTGCCGTACATTTCACAATATTCTACATTCTGACATGTTGTAATACTTGTAACTTCCATTGTTTACATTTTTATCCACCATTTATTTAAGTAGCATAGCAGTACAGGTAACGTCATCTGTCTTTGTCCAACATTGTAGATATGGCATTAGAAAATCTGAAGTGTTGTTAAGGATTATTTTAATTTTAATTTCGAATAACTTTATTTTTCATAAGACAAAAGACTTGAAAAGTGGTACACTACCACATCTGTTTATGTTCTTTTAAGTTGTAAATTTCCGTTAGAATCGCTGAAAGAATTTGAGAGATATTGCGTTTTAAAAATTATTGTTTAATTGGGCATTAAGATCTGATGAACGAACTCATCCAGGCCATTAATAAAATAAGGGTAATTCCCAAATTGGTCCAAATCAGTGAAGTATTTTTTGAGTTACCGGTTGGATACATTATATTTATATATATATATATATATATATATATATATATATATATATATATATATATATATATATTATATATATATATAATATATATATATATATATATATATATATATATATATATATATATATATATATATATATATATATGTAAACGTTTTAACTGACCATGGAAATGGGTTCCAGGTGCCCTAATTCGCGCCTATATGAAGAAATTTTGCGAAAGTCTCACCATCGGTACCTCTCTATTAGTGAATTTTCTTAATGAAAATTCACTAAAAGATAGGTGCGAGTGCTAGGACATAACAAAAATAAATTCTGTGATTATTAAATGGCTTAGTTAGGTTCCAATGTGTCCCACAAAATGTGAAGTGCCCTGCATTTACGCTACTGATGTAACAGAGTTAACGGGGCTGTTATCGAATTTAAATTTCGCTACCTCTGGCAGCATTGAGTGCAGCAAAGCGTCGGTTCGGGTTTGGTTTGAAATTATAAAGCTTCAGACACTCCTAATTTATCGACTTACCTTTTTTTTACACCTCGTATCTACAATATTTAGGTTTTTTTTGATAGAGTTCTGTTAGAGTTCTGATAGTGTTCCTGCAAACTGCTCCTTGACTTATCAGCATCAGGTCATCTGCATATGGCAGGTTTGTAGGGATTTCTTCTGCTGAATGCTGCCTACAACAGGGGAGATAAAACATTTCCGCGAAGTTGCCCCAGGTTGGTCTTAATTCACCAACAAAGCATTATTACCTGATATGCAATACCCTGATGGCTCACTTTGTGCATAAATTTAATATACACTTTAGTGTTAACCTTAACCGGCGATGTGTGGTCTCTCAGACACCAAGCCAAATGTTGAAACAAACCAATTACGCTTAAAATGTTGAACATATTCTATCATCTGCTGCAGATGGTGCCATCCGCCTAAGTACCTTTCCAGCATTCAGTTTAATGCTGACTGTCACAGTGGTTTCTAAGGTTTATGAAGTTATAATATAGTTGCGGTCTGTCAGACCTCACATCACCAGTTAAGTTCGCATTTTCGTTATATCTCCTGATTAGAATTATGGAAATAAAGGGTGCGTTGACTCGTTAGACGAGAAATGCACAAAGTATACCTGTAGTCGTCGTACCAGATGATGGCGATGAAATAGTTGACATAGTCAACGTATTATGTTCAGCAAAATAATTTATTCTTTACAACTCCTTGCCCAAAAATGAGAAAATATCCTGTTACAATTTTCTTTCATATTCTGACATAAAACTTATGTAATCTGTTAGTCTCATGTACTTAGAATTGTTGGATACATGGGTAGAGATTAGATTCGATGTAAGTGGGCTATTGCAGTCCCTCCACCATGACCTTAGGTCTATTGTGCCTCATATCAAATTGCTTAAATTTCACCCATCAAATCCAGCTCCCTGTGAGAGTCGACCTTTTTTTAGGGTAAAAGTTGGTTTGAAAGGTGTACTGCCATCTGACTGAAGTCGCTTGCACATTTCGAGGCTCAAAGAGAGGCAAACTCTCTGGAGCCTCGTTGCTTCGTCTGGACCCAATATCCATCAGTGTTTGACTCAAAGCAGTATCATAAAGTTCCACTTTAGAGCAGCATCCAAGCGAGTTCGTTAGCCCGTTTTGAAGTTCACAGAGGTATGATCCACCCCTAGAGATCTCAGCTCTCCTCCGGGTTCGTTCAGGCTTCATACCCGCCATTGTTTGCTTAAATTTCACCCAACAAATCGGGCTCCCCGCAGAAGGCGATATTTTTGAGGGTGATTTGGGGAGTTTTATCGACCTCCATGTCTAGATCCGTCATGTTTAGTTATAAGTAGGGTCACCTCGTGGAGGATGCAGCTAATCTTGGGGAAAGCTTAATCAAAAGGTAATGTTGTTTTCGCTCCCTTGCCTTACCCCCTGGAGTCCTTTACCCCTGAATCCTCGACCCCACACCCTGGAACCATGCTCCGGGGTAACAACCAAGCGAGCGCAATTGTCCATTTCAAAACCCACAGTGGAGGCCTCCAAATCCGTGTGTATATCACTCCCCAGAGATATCCGCCCACCTCCAGGCTATTGGACCTATTCTTTTTGGTTAGTCTCCGGACCCACAGGGGAGATATGTGGGTAGCTCAAATGATCTCTAAATTATTATCAAATGAAAGAATGATAAAACTTTTGAAGTTAATGGTGTTAGCCCTTTAAGTGGCAGAATTATTTTTTTCTTAGTTTATTTATGACTGTCATATAGTTAAGTCTACAGATGTAGGAAAAATGTTTTTAAAAATCTACAGTTATTATTTTGACTTATTTTTGAGAAAATATGTGATAGATCTCAGCGATTTTAATTACACATCGCACTAAAAATTTGGTGGTAATTATAGATACCATTTGATTATTCATTAAAAGGTGCAGTGCCAATAAAGTTCAGGTAGAATCCAATTTAATTTGCAGGGAGTGTGACGTTGCTGTTTGTAAATCATGTTTAGAGCCTACCATCCTAACTCGTACTAGATAATTTCAGGTGTGTTTGGATAAATGTGTCATTTGTTTCTGTACAATCTATAATTGCTATCCTATGTTATAGGGACAATACAATAGACTATCATTGTCATCGTCAGCACAAGATATGACCAATCTAAAGAGAACATTCGGGACCATTTAATTTTCTTTGTTAGTTAGATCACTTAATAAATAATGTATTAATTTGGCATCAGTCATGTTCTTTTTATTTTTTTGTCTGTTCATGATTATGCTTGTGGGATCAAGACAACTTTATAAATATATTGTAGCAAAACTTAGATGACATTTTTTTTCTTTCTTTAACGTTGGTCTATTTACGTGACTATGGCCAATCACCGACCCCAGGAAGCAGTTTCACCTCACTATCCTGGAAATTTTGCCGAACCCCCGCCTTTCTGTAAGGAGGGTAGCGATCTTTAACGTGCCCAACATCGCGTAGACTCGGAACCGGCGGCTTTACGCCCCCTCCGAAGGGCGGAACGTACAGACACTTAACTTGCTCAAATACAATGCCAGAACCTCGGTTGATGTTAATTGCAGTAGGTACTGAAAAAGTGAAAGGAGAACGCTGGAATTGAACCCAGTACCCTGCGGTTCAGAGCCACACGCTCTTACCAATGTACCACCGAGGCTCTAGATGACATTAAATTAAAAGAATAAATATTTAGGTTATAAGTTTAGCTTTTCACACCATATATTATTTTTTAATTATTATAAATTTCTTATCAAAAGTTTCTTGAAATAATATTCTGTAATTATCATTATCATCTCAACTAAATTTTCTACATTCATTACCTATACATAACAAGATTTGGAAATTATTAATTTTTTCATTATTCCTATCATGTCTGTGTTTCGATAATATGCTTGTTTTTGTTGACACTGTAAATAATTTATTATGTATGACCTTCACTAAGTTACTGTATAAATAATCCAAGATACTTTTCCTTTACAGATACTGATCTGGTGACAGCAATGACCCAGCTGTATGATGAAAAGCTAAAAGAAAAACGCTCCCAGGTGTGCCTTTTGACTGGCGAGGGCCTCCCATATGCAGATGAGTCACCAGACAAGATTCCCAATACATCTTCATCAGATAAGGAAAAAATCCCAATGGCCAGTGAACTCTACAGGAATCCAAGCCTGCACAAAAACCAGTACGCTCCATCTATGCTAAAACTACAAAAACGTGAAGACATTAAAGTGAAAGAGATAAAAAATGATGAAAAGGACGTTGATACAGCAGTTCTACCAACCTCAGAAAATGTACCTGATAATGAGAGACACATATCAACTCACAAATTAACACTTTTGCCTAATAATACTAATAAATTAAAGCTCAGTTTGAACCTCACCTCTTCTGGCTCCACTAGACTGAAGAGGTCAGAATCTTTGAACAAGCCAGAGAGGACTGTATCACCACTTAGTAACAAGCTGAAGAGATCAGAAAGTCTAAACAAAACTGGAGACAAGTTGAAGAGATCTGACAGTTTGACAAAAAACGAGAAGACAGAGAGCAACATTAACAAGAGAAGGGAATTTTCGTCATCAGTAAGGAAAACCAAGGAAGTCACAAAATTAAAGCGAAAAAACGGTATGCCAGATCGTTCAATTAAACGTAGGCATACTGTTGGTGGTACTAAGGATCCAGATAAAGTGACCTGGTTAGACAACAAAAATCAAGATGATGTCGATACCGGTAAAGAAAACAACAAGGAAAAGAATTTAAGGACGAGCTCTCCTGATTTAAGTTCCACGAGACGAGAAAGACTGTTTTTTGAAATTAACCTCATAGGTCCTGAAAATATGGTGAAGGCATTAAAGCAACACCTAATTGGTGCTCGACCACAGAGTTATCCAGAGAGTGCTGTTTTCAAGGTGCCCCTTGAATCTCACGTTTAATAAAACAAAGAGTCACAGTACTTGTGCCTTAGCGATAACATCAAAACAATTGTAATCGAAGGAGACTGATTGACACCACTTTACTTGAAAATGTGCAATATTTTGTGCATTGTTAATTATTAATAATATTACTATAACTATTGCTGTTAGCAAACTTCTTATGATACGAAGTGTGATACCACTTCTCTGTTCTTGTAACTGGCCCTTTTTAGATAGAATATTTAAAAAGACAAAATAAGATTTTTTTTATTTGTTGTGCAGCAGATTTTAAAATTATAGAACGCATTTAATTGTCAAACTTTTTGTTTTGCTTTTTTAAATGTATGTGATTCTAAAATATTCCAGGTATGAAGCAATTTAAATTTGTGATAAAAAGTAGGTTATTAGGCTTGTATATATTTATATTTTAGTTTGATTCTTGGAAATTAATGTATCTTTGCTTTACTGTGCATTAGGTTTTACATTGCAGCCTTACCTATTATATTATTAGTTTGTATATGCAGAAGCAGTATTAGATAAATACTGTGCCAAAAGGAAAATATCTTATAATGTGCTGACCGATTAATATATATTTACATTATTCATTAGAAAATTTGTATATAAAATTGTTTATTTACTTGTGAGTTGGTGTAAAAAGGTCATCTTAATTCTAGGCTGTTTGTATCTTGCCTGTTATTGTTTTTTTATAGTTTTAAGTACAAAATGTATGTGTTGTTGTAAACTTGTGAAAAATGTAAATATATTTTCAATTATCATTTAAATCTAGTTTTATTTTATTTTTAATTGTTCTTGGTTCCCCAAATTTGACGAAATCGTTCCATACTAAATATAGTACAACTTATCTGCTTTGGAAACATTGTATATATGTATATTCATGACAATATAAATAAAAATTGGTTACTACAGTAGGACATTTTGACTTAAATAATTTCACAGATAACACCGCTGATATGTCAACATTTAACATAAAAAATAACATACATACTAATTGTAAAGATAATTATTACAAGGCGGTAAAACCAAAACGGACGAATTCTAAAACCCTTTCAATTTTGATCATACAGAGTTTAACATAAGCACAATGTATAGAGAAACTTGGGAAATTTTATTGCCGACAGGAAAACAGTGAAAAATAATATTTAAATGATGACCCTCGGTTGCAAGGCACTCTTTCAGACAGTCCGTGAAATTTGTCATGACGTGTCCACCATATCTGGAATGGCCGTGATTTCATTTTTGATTGATTCCTCTCAGCCTTGGATTCTCGGTTTGGTGACTTTAGACTTCAGCGAGCGCCAAAGAAAAAGTCACAGGGGGTGAGGTCTGGGAAGCGTGGAGGCCAGGCAACATCACCATTTTGGGAATCACATCTCGGGGGAAAATATTTCTTATTCTATTTTCCTTGCCGTGTGAACTGCAGCTCCGTCTTGTTGAGACCAACTTAATTTTCTTCAAGAATCCATTGAAAATTCTCGAAGCACAGCGAGGTACCGCTCCGAGTTGACCGTGACTGCCTGCTCCCTCTCATTTTCAAAAAAGAATGGGTAATTATTCCGAGTCTGGAAATTCCACACCGCAGTGTCGCCTTTTTCTGTGTAAAGTAGGTCATTGGTGTAATTCTCACGGATTATCAGCTACCCATTAACGACAATTGTGTTTGTTGACAAAACCGTGAAGGTTATAGTGGGCCCCATCTGTAAACATCACCACTGTATCTTCCTCTTCTAAAATTTCAAACATGCTCGCACTGAATTGCTCATGTTGACGGTAGTCAGTCAGGAAGAGCTTTTGCACCACCCTTATTTTGTAAGGGTGGCATTTCAGATGTTTCTTTAATCATTAAATATCTGCGAGGAATTCGGAGTGCTAGAACATGGCATCTGGTTGACCAGGTTGGACTCTGAATAATGGACGTTTCTACATGACCAATATTTTCTGGTGTGGCCACCATCCTACCAGCTCTTCTTTATCTTCACACCATCGTGTGTGCGAAAATTATTCATTGACCTCAGAATTGTGTTACACGAAGGAAGCACATCACGTGGCACAACGTTGAACTGAAGACGGAACACAGGCTGTGTATCCATGATGGACTCTATTGCGAATTAATTCCTCTATGGCAAACAGGCGATGCGCCACGTTGCAATTTACCATTGCAACTAAATTGTCTGATGTACCCCTCAATACAAAAACGTCCATTTTGGTTTGACCAGCTTATATAATAAAAAATAAACTAAACTACAGCATCAATATGCTAAAGTTCTACATAAAGAAAATGTGGACCTCAATTTATAGCCAATCATTTTAAATATACTTTTAGATATTTTTTGTAGCATTTTCTATAATCATTTAGTTAACAGAATTCTTATAAACAAAAGGGGGCGAAACAGAATGCTAGTGTTGTTACTACTACTACTACTTACTCTCGTACGATTTTTATATAAAGGGGCGAGGAAACCACAGAGCCCTATATGGTCTTTTGCATAGAATACAATATTTCTCGCTACACTTTTATTCTGTCATACTGCTTTATAAATACAGATGTAGAGACTACTTCTCTGGCTTCAGAAGTGTTGGTGAAGTGCATGGAGAGTGACAAGACACAGAGCACGTACTGTGTTCCTGTCCGGCAGCGGACAGCTCGCCCCAGAAGATCTGGATCAACTTTCGCCAACAAAGATTATCGACCTCTGCAAGAGGCTGGCTTTGTTGGGCGAAATATAGGCCATTAGGCGTGAGCCACAATAGACCTTATGGTCACGGTGGCTGGACCGGTAGGGCCCACTCACATTCAAACATAACCTAACCTAACTTGTTCTGCTACCAAACCTAAGCATATTTATTTTCAATAGACTTCCTGTTTATGTTCATTGAAAACCCATTCATTTCTAACTTTTATACCTGATATCCATCACTCGCCTTAAAGTAATATATTGTACAGCATTCAATTTTCTAACATTTTTTGCGTCACACGTGCATACTGCACAGTTGGGACCATTTTGCTGTTATAGACAGTGACTTTGGCCTCTTTAGGATATACGCCTGCTCCCTGAAATAGTGGTGGCATCTCCCAGCACCTTTTTATCCGCATTTACCCTACAAATATCCAAACTCCTTTACTTCATCTACCAAACATTTTACCTGTTCCACTTTCTGTATTGAACACCATAACTTTAGTCTTCCCTACATTCACACGTTTATTAGTTTAATTCATTACTTTAATGAGTTTCAGCACCCGCCCCATTTCTTCTTCAGATTCACTGTGCATGCAGTAACACACTTTAGCTTTAGGAGCATTTATTTTCAGTTTCTGCCTCCAAGCAGACTTCTCTTATACATTCTTGTTCATGAATATGTTAAACAACTATAGCATTAGTAGTAGTAGCAATGGTGGGGAGGCTAGCACCAGACAATTAGGGCATTGCCTGCTGCGTTAAATATTGCACACATAGTGATTAGTTGGCCTCTTTTAGCAGAAACACATTACCCAAGGCCACATCAGACCCTCTTTGCCAACCCCCGCATCCAGCAACAATGGCCCACTTCTCCGTTTTGTCACCAAACTTCCTAAACCTCGAAATAAAGGTCACGACGGTCTTCCATTGGACTGAACCTACTTGGTTCCTCTGTAGAGTCCTCGAACCAAACAAGTCTGCTTGAAAACTCCCAAAAGCCTCACATTCACACATATAGTGGTAAAACGTATCTTCAGTCTCTGCATTCCTGGCAAATGGGATCCCTCTCGACACTGACCAATGTAAGGATTCTTCTGAGTGTGCAGTGGCTTGTTAGCACCTCAATGATGCGGCGAAGTGCAGACCTACTCCTACTAAGAACCGACTTCCGGTGCTTTACGATGTCCTCCTCAGTCCATTTATCTAGTGAATCGGAGACCACCTTTCTACTTATGCCTATAGCAGGCTCCGGGCCACAGAACGGCCGATGGAACCGAGCCTTGCGAGGTCATTCGCCACTTCATTCCCCGCCACGACACAGTTTCCTGGAACCCACCTAAGTTGTACCTCCTTTGTCCTGGACAGCCCCGCAGGAGCCTCTGCACACTCCTGAGCCAGCATTGATCTAATTTTGGGTGCGCAAACCGCTGGCGTGCCGCCTAGTTATCCGAGCAAATCAGGGGCGTGCGGTGACATTTCAAATAAGGGAAGCACTTCTTAGAAACTTACCTATTTGTAGTGTAACTCAATTCTTCTGTCGTTTTTGGCAAATTTTAATAATGTCATAAAACTGTGGATTCTGGGACATTTACTGGACGAGTTTATTTTCAAGTGACAAAATTGAAATTTGGGAAAGTCTTTCCTGTCCTGTTGACTTCCTAACAAAATTCTTGATACATTTCAATGTAAAAAAAATTCGTTCTAAAGATGCACTAGTAGCAGGAATTGTTAATACTAATTCACATAATTTGAACACTTCAGAATATGCATTTTCCAATTTTAGTAAATTTTCTTAAAAAAATTCACTAATGAGGAGATCCCGACTTTTGAATTTTGAAAAAATTTCTTCAAATGAGCGCTAATTAGGCCCCCCAGAACACATATCCGGGGTCAGTTTCAATTTTTATATGTTTATATATATATATATATATATATATATATATATATATATATATATATATATATATATATATATATATATATATATATATATATATATATATATATATATATATATATATATATATATATATATATATATATATATATATATATATATATATATATTTATATATATATATGTATCATACCGATAACTCAAAAAATAATGGTCCGATTTTGATTAGATTTGGTAAATTCCTTTTGCAAATGGCTTGGATAAGTTCGTTAGCCAGGAAAATCTGTCCAGGTTTTCCCGGAAAATTTTGTGTTTTCTTTCGAAAAAAAATTATATCTCCGAAATTAACAAAGTAAGGGCAACCAAATTTGGTACGCGGGTTTACATCCTTATAGGTAAGTTACCTACCAAAATTTAGCTATGTAGGTCAAAAGACAAAAAAGTTATAGGCATTTAAAAAAAAATTGGGGTTTTCTTCAAAACGTCAAAGTTGCGATATAAAACGTCAAAATCGGCAACATTTAGGCAAATAACGTGAATCTAATACGGGCTATGGGAATCAAATGTCTCAAGAAGGATGTTTTACAAACCCTGAAGTCTTAGTTTCAACCGTCATTGTCCTTCAATTTACTAAAATGTTTCCAGAAAATTCATTTCAAATAGACCTCTTCTGTGATGCTGGGCAGTAGTTTTAGCTATAGAGTTTATTGTTTAATGGTATATAATTTTTGTCGAATTTTCGTAAAAAATCAATAAAGCTCAATATATCCGTTATTATACAAGATATGAAAAATATCTTTATACATTAATTATAGGGTGTCTTGAGCTACATCTTCAAAAAATATTTCTACAATCACAGGCTGGCCCAAAAGTCGTCGGTGATACAAATTTTCTTTTTTTTTTAATCAAACACGCCTTATGTTATTGCATTTTTGCATTTTCCATCGAAATACAATGCATGTTTGTAAAAAAGAAATTCCGGATGCAGCAAGTGCATTATGGTAGCGAATTTTGATTAAATGCTTCATATTTGTATAGCCCAATTTGCTATTAACCTATAAGGTTGACCAATAAACGAGTTTTTCCGGGAACATTTTAAGTTTACTTTAGGAAATGTTTGTACATTTTCACACAATAAAGTTATTTTTTTTTGAAACATGGCACATTGTTTTTACTATATAGGTTATACTGGTAACCGAAATTGATGCCTCTTTTCTTAAATTAAAAGAAAAACACATATTTGCAATAAAAACATTTTTATGAAAATTCACTACCATAACGCACTTGCTGCGTCCCGAGTTTTGATTGTTTTAAGAAAGTTAAAAGTTAATTCGCGTTAGTTTTTGTGCCTATAACATCGGTTTCATAAATGACTGTAAGCTCTGATCGTAATAAGGCTTTGTCAAAAGAATGTACATGGTGGTGAAATAATGATTTGAATGAATCTTCTGGGAAAGGTATCCCTTTAAATCCTCCAAAATTACACAATTCAAGAAATTTCAGGTCACTAAGGTGATCAAATCTGCAGTTAATTTGCTGCTGAATTTGATCTATGATTCCGTAGAAAAGGCGGCGGTAAGAAGTTTGAAGGTCTCCCACATTATCAGTGCGCAGACGCTTTCTTCGTGGCTCCACTTCTCCTAATTCAATTATTTTTTCCCAGAACTTATCAAATTCATTCTACTTAAGGTAGCAAAAAACACTTTACATTCTTTAATATGATATATAGATTGGGATAAAATTTAATTTAATTTATGAGCACAACAGTGTATAAATAGAGCACTTGAGAATGTTTCCCGCACTTTAGCTTGAAGCCCTCTTAAATGTCCGGCCATAACAGCAGCCCTATCATAGCTTTGGGCAATTAATTTATTATCAGCCTCCTCAATATCTTTCATAATATTAAGCACAATTTTATATAGAGCGTTTGCGGTGCGATCTTCTGTCACATTTTTAAAGCCTAAAAATCTTTCTTGTACACTCCCATCCATTTTTACGTAACATATTACTACAGATAGTGGACTTAAATTAGTTACAACGGTTGTTTCATCTAGATCAATAGCAATGAAACGAGTCTGTTTAATTTCAGATTTAATTCTGTTCAAAATAATAGTGACAGCAGCCGAAGTTAAGTCATTCTGAATGCGATTTTATGTCCCGCGAAAAACGTTAGACTGTTCCAAGTGATTTTTTAAATAAATGTCCTATTTGGCTATTAAAGAAACTAGGTCTTGAAAGTTTCCTCTATTTGTAGATGTGGTTCTTTCGTCATGACCCCGGAAGCCCAATTCATGCTGACCAAGCAAACACACAACATCAATAAGTCATTTTAATATGTTTCTGTTTTTATCAACCAGTTCATTGTGTTGGCGATGACTAATTTCTATCTGCTTGTCAACGGCGTATTCAATTCACGTTTTTCCAAAGACACTTAATTTTAAAATGGTCTGTAAACGCGCTTTAGACATAACATGTCTTTTTACTACTTTACGTAAATTATTCAAGTCGGAAAACCCACTTTTATTCCACACCCCCTTTTCAGTCACAAATAGACTACAAGGCCAACAAACCAGTTTATTCCTGTTTTCACAACCCGTTAACCATTCATATTGTTTATAAGTTTTTTCCGTGTTGAAATGTCGAGTACATGTTTTAATTCTTGGGTTTAAGTTTTTTACAGCAGGTTTCGGCCTACCTTTATTAATAATAGCAAGTTTTTAAGCAAACGGTAAACCTGAAAATCCTTTGGTTATCAAAAACACACAATACAATCACAGTTATTATTACCACTTGTTTGTAAAGTTTGTAAATCCCCACCCCCACCGACGCCGCTGTTAAAAGCTGATCTACTTGCAGCCATATTAAAAATCATAAAATGGCCCATGTATTTAACATAGTCAACTGCTTATATCTACGAAATAATCAGCGACATTCACTTTGTACGTGCACCGGGTCTTCCTAGTACAACACGTTCTAAAAATACGCGTACATCCGTCGAGCTAGGGTTTCTTATAAAGTTGCCTGCTGACTACGTGTATTTAACCGAAGTCATTGCAACTCGTGCTGTTCGTTGGCGCATTTACTGCGACGACGTCCTTGCTAGGAGCGTATATACAAATACAGTATGATGCATAATAAATAATTATGTGTGTGAGCTTGTGAAATAAAAATTGTAATAATTAAATTAGTTTCAGAGTTTGAATTTTAATATTTAAAATACAAAAGGGATTTTAAATAATGCGGTTTAGGTATGTAGTCGTTATTTTAAGGGAAGCAATGCTTCCCTTGCTTCCATTGACCGCACGCCACTAGAGCAAATGTATACACATTTCTCAAGGCTCATCCTCACATCCTATCGAGTAGCTACAGACAGGATAGCGTATACCTTCGTTTAGAATGTCGTGGTATATGCGCCCAGAGTAAAACTCCCGCGCACCCCCAGGCCATCGATGTATATTCCCGCCCCGAAAGAGTGCTGCTCCTCCAGCCGTGATCCCTCAGTGAAACAGACTAGGCCAGCAGGCTGGAGAGTAACCTCATTATCCCTTCATTGAACCTTACTGGAGATTCTGAGGGTATAAGTCCTAGTCAGCCTAATTTCGTATGTTGATGATGGAATTTGGAATTTCCTTTTCCACCTCCTTGGCAACTTTTGCATGTCCTGTGATTGGTTCCTTACCACACCAATTTCCAGAGTCTCTTATTATGATATGCGATGCCACAGCCTCCCTTCTGATACATATGGGAAGCGGTGGCAGCATCAGCAAGACCTCTAGCGCGGCTGAGGGTGTCATCTTCATGGCTCCGGCGATACCCAGACTTGCCAATCTTTGAAGTTAGGCCAGCTTCTGGGTAGCAGTTCGGTTCACACCACACCACTAGATCACTGCCCCATAAAGGACCCTCAGCCTGACGATCGCAGTGTAAATCCAATGAAGGATCTTAGGCTTAAGTCCCCAGGTCCTCCCTACCACGCAGCACAACTGCCAGAGGATTGCGACCTAACAACCATAGAGACATCACACAGGAAATAAGAACTAAGTTTTTCATTTCCACATGTGCTCTACTGTCATCATATAGCCATTAAATAGCTGGAATAAGCTTGTTGTCATCTTTGGGGGGGGGGTAAATGGCAGTTGTGTATCGTTACCTTTTGCTCTTACACCGCTTCATATTTTGCACTCAATGATTATTCCTAGTTCATGAATTATACTTGTCGAGTATCGCAAACATTTTTGAATCTTAATGATTCACTATCGCCCACCTTGTTGTTTCCGTATATTCATCTCTTTCTGTTTAACCCTCAGGACCCGAGTAAGTTTGAAAATTGCGTTCGTACTTTGCTGAGCGGATTTATTTTCATCTCATTTTCTTTGACCATCTGGACCCGAGTATGTCCTAAAACTGCGTTCCTACTTTATCTAAGTGAATTTATTTTCATTTCATTTTCTTTGACCATCTTCAAGGAACATAATTTTGTTTTGATCTCAAATATAAAAATCTCAATTTTCTAAAAAAACGGGTGCGTTGTCGAAAAACTGACAAGGAGGAAAAAGGACAGAAAATTCAATTTGCTTTAAAATTGATGCACTTTAACTTTTAATTAGGTTAATTGCGGCAATTTCCCTTGCAAAACCCTAATACCATAATCATGTCAACTTGTTCCTTAACCGAGAATTTTTCAGCCATTGTGAGCAAGAAATTATTATCACAAAAGAAAACAAGAAACACAAGACAATAATTATTGTAAAACCTAATAAATGTAAGTAACGTTACAATTTACAACAACTGTAACCTAGCAACAGATGACTTGCAGAGCGCCAAAGGCATCCCCTATGAGATTTTAATGTTTAATAAAGTCTTCAAGAAACGTAATTTTGTTTTGATCTCAACTATAAAAATCTCAATTTTCTAAAGAACGGGTGGTTTGTCGAAAAACTGACAAGGAGAAAAAAAAGATAGAAAAGTTAATTTGCTATAAAACTGATGTTCTTTAACTTTTAATTAGGTTAGGGTTTAAAAAAATCAAATCATTAAAAGGGTGACCCACCCCTAACTCACCTCTTTTTGAGTTTATATCTACTTCAAATTTTTGTCAAATAAGGATGTTCATAAAAGCAAACCATCTGCCAAATTTGGTTGTTCTATGTTAGGGCACTGCTGCAATAGAGCTGTTCTTGTAATTATTAAATAATCTTCCGAGGCCAATATCTCACTAACCATGGGCGTCAGAGAAAAATTTTATATAAAAAATCGGCATGTTTTGAGGGCGCCTACACGCACACATTCTGTGTCCATTGCGTTGCGAATCATCCTGTATATACAGGGTGCTCGATTTTCGACGCTTACCATGGGAAACTCGCTTATCTTAAGAGATACGAGGTCAGTTAAATTAGGACAAAGTTGCCTAATCTTGTGCTGATTATTTTTGAAAAAAGAAAATAAATATATTTTATGGTTTTCGAAATAAGTTTAAAAAAACAAATTTTCGATATTGATTTTTTCCAATTGTCTCGAAAACTATTGAAGATACATATTAAACACATTATTAGACGAGTGTCTTGAGAGCACTCCGCACATGGCTGCCAAGGTCATATGCATATGTTATTTATCAGATTTATCGGTGCTAATTGCTCTATCGGCCTGCCTGATCTGGCCCTCTTGACCTACCCAGAGTGTTTTCTGATGTCAGATCAGGTCAAAGTCAGGTCAGGCAGGCCGATAGAGCAATTAGCACAGATAAATCTGATAAATAACATATGCATATAACCTTGGCAGCCATTTGCGGAGTGCTCTCGAGACACTCATATTATTAGGACACTTTTGAACAAGGAATTTAAATATGTGAATTGTTTCAGTATGTCACGCACCACAGTCTTACAGCGATTATCCACTTTTTTTCTTTTATGGGCGCCATATTGGATTTTTACATTTTCGGAAAGAGCTTTTTTTCTGATTATAATGATGTACACATGATATGGTTTGCTCTATTATCTCGTAAATAATATTAGATTTATTGTATTTGTAAGAGTGCTTTGGAGAATATTAATCTAAAAACAAAATTATGACAGTTTATTGTTACTTTCAATAAGTGAGCGTATTGTTATTTTCGTCACAAAAATGGTACTTTCTAATAAATAAAAACGTGATATGATGGAAATTTATTATGCTTCTCACAAAAATTCACAATTTGCGGCAGAAAAATATCTTCATTGTTATGCAGGAATAAAATACGTTGAAAATAATAACAAGAATAACATTTATTTTGCTTAAGGAAAAAATTACAAATTCAAACAGAAACAATTATTGTTCAATTTAAATTAATTAAGTGTTAAATGTTGAACTAGACAAAACAAAAACACAAACTAGAACTTAAAAAAGCATAGTAATGCACAAATTGTTCACCATTTACTTCTAAACACAGGGCAATTCTTTTTTAAACCACTAATTGCCCGTCTTATGTCTCTTTGCCTGATTTCAGCAACTGTTCTGCACACGCAGCCTCTTAGTTCCTCTTTGCCAGAGGGCATTGTTTTATACATTTTGCCTTTTCTAGTTCCCCATAATAGGCAAGTGGTAATAAATCCGGTGACCGCACCGGCCATTTTACCATTATGAGATATCACTTTATGGGGAAACAACTGGGATAAATAACTTGTGATTCTTCTTTTATTATGAGGCGGTGCATCATCCTGTTGGAACCATAAACTATTAATCCGATTAAGGCACACATTCCGTCCAAATAATTGGCGAGAAATGACCTTAACAACTCAAGATAAATGCCACTAGTTAAATTCTCCTCGTAGACGAATGGGGCTATTATTTACTTCCATAATAAGCCACACCAAACATTAATTTCGAATCTAGTTTGTGTGCATCGACTCTGCTCTGCATCGGGATTCTCCAATAGACCATACATGTTCGTTATGGCGATTGCAGTGTACCATAGTGAACTTAAATTCATCTGTCTACATAACATTGTCAAGAAAATTTGGGTTCTCCTGTATCTTGTTAATAAGAAACCGACAGAAAATCGTCATTCGGTCAGCATCAGCATTTGTCTGACATGTATTTTGGAAGGGCGCTATTTGTTTTTTCTCAATACTCTCCATGCTGCTTGAGGTGAAATATTTAAATTACTTGCCAACTCCCGTCTTGAAACTGACGGATTTTCTTCAACCTACAATAGAAATGTCAATAACTTAAATAAGTACATATATGTAACCAAAATAGTTACTTGTAAAATATTTTCTTACTCCTCAATCGGTCTACTACCATAATGTTTCCTTGGTTGACCAAACATACCATACTGTTCTAAATAGTGGTGCATATGTAGAAAATAAGTTTGATTTGGTTGTCGCCTTCCCAAATAATGATGAAGATATTTTTCTGCCGCAAGTTGTGAATTTTTGTGAGAAGCGTAACAAATTTCAATCATGAAACGTTTTTCTTCACTAGAAAATACCAATTATAACCTCGTTCAGGAACTCCTTTTCGATGGAAATTTTTGGCAAATTAGTAAGTTTGTCCTGTACCATTGTGTTGGGCAGGTAGCTTTTAATCCCTTTTAAGCAAGAAAAAGTTCGTTCAACAGAAACACAAGTGGATGGTATCGTCGCGATTAAGCAAAACTATTTACATGCTTCTTTAAGGATGCTACTGTTTTCGGTTAAGAGTTACATAAATTTTTTGGTTTTATTTTTCGGTACTGCTCATCACCATAGATAAGAAGTAATTCATTTTTCAGCCTTTGAATATCAGTGAATATAGTAGGGTAGTGTACCTTTTTATATTATTTAATGTATCTATGGGACATTTTTCAGAATATGTTACAAATTTTAAAGTATCCAATAATGCAATAAAATGAAGTTTTTCAATATCTTGAAAGCGTGTGGCAATTTCCACTGAAATGGTATCTAAAATTTCATAATATAGAAATTTATATTTGTCACAGACTTGATCACGTGTAAGTGTAACTCTTTTCCGTCCCTCGTGGTGTTCAAGTGGAATTGTTGTTTTTGAAGCAACAAATTCGAAAATTGTATTTTCGTTTGTATGTTCATTTCTTTTCATGTTTAAGCGCACCTGCGTATTTTTAATTTGTGAGATGCACAAACTAATGTCAAACAACTTCTTTTGTAGCACATTGAAGAGCACATGAGTGAGTTCAAAAAACCCATCGCTCAACCTAACTGAGGTTGGATCATTCGAAATTTGCTCAAATACTTGTTTTAAAGAGTCCCATAATATTTTTTTTTCTAAATTTTAGATTGGGATGACCATCGTGTAACAATGTGAGTAGGTATTCGTCTTCGTACGACTGTATCGGCTACATAAAATCGCTTGGCAGAATAGTGGAAAAATGATGGTATACCGCTTACATTTGCAAAAAATATGCGACACTTTGAAATGGTGTTACAACTTTCTTGCAGCACTAAATTCAAACGATGTGCCAAACAATGAACAAAAACTCTGGACGCAGCAAGTGCGTTATGGTAGTGAATTTTCAAATGGTTTTATTGCAAATATGTGTGTTTTCTTTTTAAGATAGCAGGCATCAATTTTGGTTACCAGTATAACCTATATAGTAAAAACAATGTGCCATGTTTCATAAAAATAACTTTATTGTGTGAAAATGCACAAAAATTTCCAAAAGTAAACTTAAAGTGTTCCCGGAAAAACTCGTTTGTTGGTCAACCTTATAGGTTAATAGCAAATTGGGCTATTCAAATATGAAGCATTTGATCAAAATTCGCTACCATAACGCACTTGCTGAATCCAGAATTTCTTTTCTTACAAACATGCATTATATTTCGATGGAAAATGCAAAAATGCAATAATATAAAGCGTGTTTGATTAAAAAAAAAAAGAAAATTTGTATCACCAACGACTTATGGGCCAGACTGTGATTGTGGAAATATTTTTTTAAGATGTAGTTCAAGACACCCTATAATTAATATATACAAATTTTTTTCATATCTCGTATAATAACGGATATATTGAGCTTTATTGATTTTTTACAAAAATTCGACAAAAATTATATACCATTAAACGATAAACTCTATAGCTAAGACTACTGCCAAGCATCAGAGAAAGGGTCTATTTGAAATGAATTTTCTGGAAACATTTTAATAAAATGGAGGACATTAAGACTTCAGGGTTCGTAAAACATCCTTCTTGAGACATTTGATTTCCATAGCCCGTATTAGATTCAAGTTATTTGCCTAAATGTTGCCGATTTTGACGTTTTAAATCGCAACTTTGACGTTTTGAGGAAAACCCCAAGTTTTTTTGAAATGCCTATAACTTTTTTGTATTTTGAGCTAGATAGCTAAATTTTAGTAGGTAACTTACCTATGAGGATATAAACCAGCGTACCAAATTTAGTTGCCCTTACTTTGTAAATTCTGGAGATATAAATTTTTTTTTGAAAGAAAACACATAATTTTTCTGGAAAACCTGGGCAGATTTTCCTGGCTAACGAACTTATCCAAGCCATTCACAAAAGGAATTTATTCACCAAATTTAATCAAAATAGGCCCATTATATATATATATATATATATATATATATATATATATATATATATATATATATATATATATATATATATATATATATATATATATATATATATATATATATATATATATATAAACATCGTTATTTCGAATAGAACGCCCTGTATATTATTGCATTTTTAGAATACTCATCTAATTTTAGGTTAAAAGTTATTAGGGTATGCTCTCCCTATCTTCCTATCTTCAACTGTTTTTCGAGTTATGTCAATTTATTTGAGAATTCTGTTCAAGGGGAGGCTGACTTAATGAACGTGATTTTGTGTCGTGTTAGGATGCTGAAAATTCTTTAATTTGTCAGACACGTTCCAAGACCATTAAGCTTCGACATTATTGTAAGGAAAAATTGTTTCATATACAGGGTGTTTTGTAGGATGTATTAGAATTTGGTGTGCTTTAAACTAGAATAACTCATTTATTTCAAATGAAACACCCTATATATTATCCTCTCATTGAATAGAGCAGATAATTCTCTTTCAAACAGTGTTAGCATTTCCTATACCTAAAGTTGATAATTGTTGAGATATTTGCGGTTTACCAAAAAAAAAAAAAAAATTAATATTCATGAAATTTCAACAAATAACATAGAATAACCAAAAGTATTGAAAGTTGAAAATGATTATGACTAGCTAAGAAACTCATGATTGATATTGTTCAAATTGTGTACTATTCGCACTAATACATCGCTCTAAGCGTATTACAACTCCTTCACTTATACGTCGCATTTCTGCGGGATCAATATTATCCAAACAATTACGGACTCCATCTTCAAGTTCTTCCCTAGTGTTGACTGGAGTCGCATAAACATCTGATTTCAATTTACCCCATGTCCCCTGTGGGTCCGGGGGCTAACTAAAAGAATAGGCCCAAGGTAACTCCTGCCTATCGTAAAAGGCGACTAATTGGAATCAAACACTGGCGGGGGTCTTGTCCATGTGGGCCTGGAGGGAGGCGGATATCTCTGGGGAGTGATGTACACCCGGATTTTAAGGCTTCCACTCTGGGCCTAGAAATGGATGGTTGCCCGCGCTTGGTTGTTACTCGGGAGCGGGGTTCCGGATGGGTGCCGCCTTGGGTTGAGTGCTGGCGGGTGTCGTGTGTCTAGACGACCCGGAGGGGGTTGACAACTCTGATGAGTGGTAAGCACCCGGAGTTTGGGGCCCCCACTGTGTGCTTCGGAACGGACGGACGGCCTCGCTTGTGCGATGCTGGGGAGCGGGGCTTGATGGGATGTCGCCTTGAGTCTAGCACTGGTGGGTGTCGGGTCTAGACGAACCCGGAGGAGAGCTGAGATCTTTAGGGGTGGAATAAAACTAAGGGTTGAGGCCTCTTCTGTGAGCTTCGAAACGGACAAACGACCTCACTTGGATGCTGCTCGGATGCAGACTTTCATGATACTGCACCGAGTCAAACACTGACGGATGTCTGGTCCAGACGAACTTGGAGAGAGGTTATCTCTCTTTGAGCTTTGAGGCGGGCAAGCGACTTCGCTCAGATGGCAGTACAACTGTCAAACAAAGTTTCACCTCGCAGGTGTCGTCTCCTGTCGGAAGCTCGATTTGTTGGGTGAAATTTAGGCTAACGCTGGCAGGTGTTGGACCTGGACGAACCCGGAGGTCGCTGGGGTCTTTAGGGGTGGATTACACCTGGAGACTTGGGCCTACTCTATGAGCATCGATACAGGCTAACGACCCTGCCTGGATGCTGCTCGAGGGCGGGACTTCATGATACCGCCTCGAGTCAATGAAACACTGGCGGAGGTCTGGTGCAGGTGAGGCTAGGAGGAGGCGGATATCTCTGGGGAGTGATATGCACCCGGAGTTTGACGCCTCCACTGTGGCCTCGCTTGGTTGTTACTCGGGAGCGGGGTTCCAGATGATACCGCCCTGGATTGAGTCCTGGCGTGTGTCGTGTGTCCAGACGTCCCGGTGGGCTCTGATCTCTGATGAGTGGTAGACACCCGGAGTTTGGAGCCTATACTGTGTGCTACGAAACGGACGGACGGCCTCGCTTGGGTGATGCTCGGGAGCGGGACACTGTGGGATGTTGCCTTGAGTCTAACACTGTTAGGTGTCAGGTTAGGGGAGCTGTGATCTGTAGGGGTGGATTAAAACTGGGGATTGGATGCTGCTCGAGAACGGGACTTTAATGATACCGCCTCGAGGCAAACACTGATGGATGTCGCGCCCAGACGAAATCAGAGAGAGATTATCTCTCTTTGAGCTTCGAAACGAGCAAGCGACTTCACTCAGATGGCAGTACACCTGCCAACCAAACTTTCATTCTCAAGAAAAGATCGACTCCCTCAGGGAGCTGGAATTGATTGGTGAAATCTAAATAATTATATGTCAGCCACAATTGACCTAAGGTCGCGGTGGAGGGACTGGAATAGCCCACTCACAGTAAAATCTAATCTAATCTAATTTACCCCATAGGTAAAAATCCAGAGGAGTGAGGTCGGGCAACCGTGGGGTCCAATTGTATGTTCCGCCACGTCCCATCCAACTCTCTCCGAATTTATCATTTAAAAATCTCCTAAATGAGGATTGTCTTGAGCCCAGTAGCGAATATTATATCTGTTAAATATTCCTTCATGGGACATCTTTATTTCGTCGGTCCAAATTACGCTTTTTAGAAATAAAGGATCCTTTCGGTGTGTTTCAAGGAGAGTGTGACAAAATTCAATTCGGTGGACTGGGTCGTTCGGTTCCAGAGCTTGTACTATTATAAATTTATAATTATGCATCTTATGCTTGGACAATATTCTCTGTATGGAGGAACGTGCTATGTTCATGTCATGTTCAGCTGAACGTATTGACGCCTTTGGATGAGCTTAGAAATAAGACAACACAGAAATTTGTGTGTCTTCGTCTTCTGTAACTGGAACTGATCTTGATGTTTGTTTAATCGTGCAACTTCCTGTTCTTAAGAAATTGGTTTCATAACGTCTGAATTTTAACGCAGTCATGTGCGAGGACTCGGGATACCTATCATTAAACAGCCGACATGTTTTGTTGACCACTCTGTTGCACTCTCCATGAAAATAAAATAAATTCAGCAATTGTTTGTTTGAATAGCTGGCATTATTCATTATAACGTAGAATTCCTATTAATTCAGACAACAAAGACAAAATAACTCACGTTGTGAATGACAAAAATATAAAACTGACAATAAACGTGAAAATGTCAAACATCACATAGCACTCTTAGAATTCATACAGATTTTAGACATACTTCTAATTTGTCTTTTTTTGGTAAGCCGCAAATATCTCAACAATTATCAACTTTAGGTATAGGGAATACTAATACAGTTTTAAAGAGAATTATCTGCTCTATTCAACGAGAAATTAATATACAGGGTGTTCCATTTAAAATAAATGAGTTATTCTAGTTTAAAACACACCAAATTCTAATACATCCTACAAAACACCCTGTATATGAAACAACTTTTCCTCACTATAATGTCGAAGCTTAATGGTCTTGGAACATGTCTGACAAATTAAAGAATTTTCAGCATCCTAACACGACACGAAATCACCTTCATTAAATCAGCCTCCAGAATTCTAAAATAAATTGACATAACTAGAAAACAGTTAAAGATAGGGAGAGCATACCCTAATAACTTTTAACCTAAAATTAGATGAGTATTCTAAAAATGCAATAATATACAGGCTGTTCTATTTGAAATAACGATGTTTATATCTATTTACGGTGTAACCGGAAGTCCGCCAACATATAAAAATTGAAACTGACCCTGGATATGTGTTCTGGGGGGCCTAATTAGCGCTCATTTGAATAAATTTTTCCGAAATTCAAACGTCGGGATCTCCTTATTAGTGAATTTTTTAAAGAAAATTCACTAAAATTGATTGTGGTGCTTTTTTCTTTGATTTTCGACTGAAGGCCATTTAATTGCCCTGACTTGCTCCATCAAAACATTGTCCGATAAGTTTTGATCTATAGTCATATTTTTCCAGGCACCTTGATACAACGTTAAACAACTCTCTGTGGTTCGGCTGGAACTAATATCATGAAATCACAAAAATCTTTTTACCACTTTTCCGCTAGAAGTTACATATCTAACAATGATGCTGCGCTGAGATTTTTGTATAATGTCAGTAGTTTAATTCACTTGAATCGAATAAATATTATAATCTGCTATTTATTTTTCAACATATTCTTCAATATATTGGGAGATGCAGTTAACTAGTTTATTTTGTATAGTCTTAGAATTGCTAGCAAACACAGCCGAAATTTTGCTCTTAAATATCTACTGAGCGATTACCGAAATAACGGCTTCTAGCAGTTCTTTGAATACTACGATTAATAGATGATACTCCTTCCTCATCACCGCGAAATGCTAGTTCTTGTTTGCCAAGGTAAAGCACCCCAGGAATAGGCAATTGCGTAAAACGTCTGTTAAGTTGAATATTTTCGTTGAATTGTTTGATATACAGTTTCGAATTTTCTTTTATAGCAACCTCAATGCTAGTTAAATTTTTCCTGAATTTTGAAGAGCCTAATTCACAACACATATGTCCACATGAACTCTCATGTTTATGAAGAGCACGAGTAACATTCCCAAAATCATTGAAACAATTTTTATTTCACACATTTGATTTAACACCAATAATTATACATGGTATGCAGAAAAGTTTATATAAGTAATAACTACCACACAACCACTCGAACTCGGAATACCACGATTTTTTAAAGCTTTGATTATAGACTTTACCCTTCACGTTTGCAACTTTATGAACATCTAATAAAGGCATAGGTTTTTCAGATCTTAAGAAGTCTTTTTTATCGTTGTCATTCCACCTTGAAAATGACGTTTCTAACAAAATACATACGAGATCATTTAATGGCAGCACAATAAAAATAAAAATACGCGAGTAAGGGTAGACGGGGTAGAAATTGAATTTTTACAAACAATTACTTTATTATTTATTCTACCCTTCGTTACAGCGCTGACTTAAGCTACTGGAACTACTGATACACACAGCACGCGTACAGTAACAGAAGTGTGTGCTTGTTGACAAAATTCTCTTATATAATAAACATGATCACTATCATTGCAAAATTAGAGTAAGGATATTGATAAGTATTGAATAACAATGAATCAGCAATAATTGGGTACATAACTTCTCCGCCCTTAAGAGGAAACTTTAGGGGTTGCTGAAGTTGACGTTAAAAAAACATAAAGATACATGTTGAAAAATTAAATGTTTACACATATGTGCTGTTAGGGGTAACAAAAGCTTATATATAAAAAATACATATTACAAAATTAAATGGTTTACATAGATATATGCTTAAAATTATAAATCACTTGTAATGTGTCAGAACTTCCATCTCCATAAATTTTTACTTTGGATAACTTGACTCGGAGACTGACCCGCTTGAGTTAATCATAGTTGTAGGTTCAACACTACTAGATAAAACTGAAAAGCTAAAAATATCTTTAAATAGACTGCTATCGTCAATGCTGCTTTTACTATGAATATCGCTTAAATTCAGTGAAGGCAATGAAAATATTGTTTCCTCGCAAATCACAGATATTATTTCACCTTTTTGATCATTCGACATAAAAAAACTTTATAAATGTGCAAAAGATATGGCTTATTCCCGTTACATCACTAATTTGTAATACAAAAAAATGTAAATCACATAAACCAATGCATATAATTAGAAAATCAATATAAAAGGAAATTGCATATAGGAAAATTGTGGACATACTTTGTATTGATGGCTTCAAGAAAACGTCTTCTATTTTGGCTGCAGGCTCGTTCTTTGAAAAATTGCAGTTGTAAGTTCACCGGAGTTTGCTGGGGGCTGCTACCTTTAGATTTATTGCAGTTTTGCCAGGAAAAACATTCGAACGACGACTACGCCAGTAAGGGTTGACGGGGTAGAAATTTAATTTATAAAAATAACTACTTTATTCTTTATTCTACCCTTCATTACAGCCATGACTGAAGCTACTGGAACTACTGATACACACAGCATGCGTACAGTAACAGAAGTGCGTGCTTGTTGACAAAATTCTCTTATGTACTAAACATTATTACTGACATTGCAAAATTAGAGTAAGGATATTGATAAGTATTAAATAACAATGAATCAGCAATAATTGGGTACATAACTCGTGTCGTTCAACGATCAGACTAAATCTTAAATCTAAATAAACGAGGGAACTACCCTAGAAAGCAGGTTGAGAAACGTGCGCGTGTCGTTGCCATGGCAACCGTCGCATGCAAGCGATAAGAAATGGACACAACATTTGTGTATAAACGAATCTGTCTCATGTCTCAGTCCTCTGTTACGTGTTACAGACTGTTGCAGAGCAACAGTCTGTAACAAGTAATAGGCTGCGCTCTGGGGCATGCATAACATTCAATTCGGGAGATCAGGGGCTTGCAAATTATATCGTACCATAACATACTATTAAAAAAGTCTGGACGCAGCAAGTGCACCATGGAAATGAGTTTTCATAAAAATGTTTTTAATACCAAATATGCCTCTTTAATACCAAAAGACATCAATTTGATTACATTTGATTACCGGTATAACTATATAGTAGAGACATTGTACCATATTTTATTAAAATAACGTATTATTTGAAAATGTACCAAAATTTTCCGAAAATAAACTTAAAATGTTTCCGAGAAAACTGGTTTACTAGCCAATGAACGTTAGGTTAATAGTAAATTAAGTTATTGAAATTTGAAGCATTTAATGAAAATACGCTATTACCTAAACGCACTTACTGCGTCTGGTTTTTTTCTTACAAACATGCATCATATTTCGTTAAAAAATGCAGTAATATAAGGTGTGTTCGAAAACAAAAGGTATTACCAACGACTTATGGGCCATCCTGTGATTGTCAAAATAATTTTACAAGATGCAGCTTATGACATACCCTATTAAAGTATACAATTTTTTCTCGTATCTTGTATAATAACAATTATATTGAGCTTTACCGTAGAAACGCGTTACTCTGTATATATTCTAGGGGGCCTAGTTTGCACTCATTTGAAGAAATCTTTTTTAAATTTAAAAGTCGTGGTCTTCTCAACAACGAACTTTTTGTACGAAAATTAGCTAAAAATTATAGATCGTTAAACCATAATCTTAGCTAAAACTACCCCCAAAGCATCAGAGAAAGAGTCTATTTAAAATGAATGTTCTGAAGATATTCTAGAAGATGAAGGACAATGGTTGAAGCTGAAACTTAAGGGTTTGCAGAACACTTTTCTTGTAGCAGTTTCTTTAGATAACCTGTATTTATTTCAGGTTCCTTGCTAAAAGTTGCCAATTTTGACGTTTCAAACACGCGTACGAAATTTGGTTGCCCTTACTTTGTTATTTCCGGAGATTAAATTTTCTTCCGAGAGAAAACACAAAATTTTCCAGGAAAACCTGGGCCGATTTTCCTGGATAACGAACTTGTCCAAGCCACTTGCAAAAGGAAGGTACGTACCAAATTTGATCAAAATCGGCCCATTATTTTTTGAGCTATTGGTGTAATACACACACACAAATATATATATATATATATATATATATATATATATATATATATATATATATATATATATATATATATATATATATATATATATATATATATATATATATATATATATATATATATAAACAGGGTTAGTAAAAAGTCCCGGAGCGGTCGAATATCTCTGTAATTAATGACGCAATGCTTTTGAATTTTTGTAATGACGAATAAGCCTTTTTTTATAACACATTCCCTTTTTCCTCACTTCCGGTTTAAGACTACAACTTAATTTTTATGGGACACTTGTATTATTTACCATTTTCGGATGCAGAATAGAAAACTACGTTCTGAAACATCAACATGTTTTTTGTAATTGATAAGATAACACCACAAAAAATGAATACATGATAACACAAAATTAAGATCTGCATACCTATTTAAATGTACTGGTCTCAATAAAGCAGACAACTCAGGTGCTGTATTTATATTGTCACCTGTCAATTGTGGTCGCTGTTTTGGTTTTTCTTGTTCAATTAAAAATTTTGAAAATGGCAGTGAAACTCACAGAATCGGAGCGTATTGACATATTGATGATGTATGGATATGGTGATCGTCAACGATTGTTGGAAGAAGTTCGCACTTTATTTAATACTGTTCATTCGGATAGGCAAATTAGTACAAGTACGGTGCATCAGGTTGTTAAAAAGTATGAGGAATTTCGCCAAGTAAGGGATTTGTCAAGAAGTGGACGTCCAATAACAGAAAGTGGCGAAGAGACAAGGTTGAATGTTCTATTATCAGTCCAAGAAAATCCTCATGTATGTATAACAGAATTGGGTCAGATTCATGACATCCAAAAGTCTGCTCACAAAATTATAAAGTCTGAAAATATGTAACCCTTTAAAATGCACGTGGTTCATGAGTTGACCAAGGATGAACCAGATTGCAGACAAAATTTTTCTGAAATAATGACACAACTTATTCAAGCTCGCCTAACTTTGTTAATAAAATATTTTTTTCAGATGAAGCAACATCTCATCTGAATGGTACAGTTAACAAGCACAATTATCGTTTCTTGTCAACACAGAACCCCCATTGGATGGAGGAAGTCCATACGCAGCATCCTCAAAAAGAGAATGTGTTGGCTGGTTTGGTTGGAAACAAATTTAATTGGCCGTTTTTTATTAGCGGAAATTTAAGTGATGATGGCTACTTGAATTTATTGAGAAACCAAATTGTACCAGCACTTAGAGCACTCTTCCCAAATCAAATGAGACCTAATCATCCAAAGTATAATATTTGGTTCCAACAAGATGGAGTTCCGCCACACTTTACGAGTACTATCCGTGATTATTTGGACCAAATATTTCCTCACCGCTAAATCGGACATAGAAGAGCAATCGAGTGGCCAGCTCGTTCTCCAGACTTATAATGATCTGGAACAATTACAGGAGGGGATAACTGAAGAAATCAACCATATTACGCAAGAGATGATACAAAATTCAGTGAGACATTTTGATAATAGATTATATCACCGTCAACTTTTTTAATTATTATTCGATTTTGATGAACAAAAGAACAAAAGATCAAAAGATATAAGATGAAAAACTCTATTAACACTGTGAAAATTGTTCTCTATGTCACCTGACCCAGGCTTACTAATGCAGTTTCTCTATGTCAAAAAAAGCCTGGACGCAGCAAGTGCGTTATGGTAGTGAATTTTCATAGAAATGATCTGGCACAAAATATTTTATTATAACTTTTTTCTTGTAACATAAAAATATAAATTTTCGTGCATAATTTACTTTTTATATCGCAAACCTTCCTACCAAATTTGGTTATCATAGCTTTTTTAGTTTTTGCGAAAAAATTTTGTTTCGAATGGAAACTTAAAATTTTCCCGGAAATCCTCGTCCGATTTTCCCGACTAACCAACTTATCCAAGCCATTTACAAAAGGAAGGTAGGCCGTGATCGAATGGCATAGGAAACAATTTTCACAGGATCTCTAGGT
Organism: Tillus elongatus; assembly: GCA_964006375.1. Taxonomy (NCBI): domain Eukaryota; kingdom Metazoa; phylum Arthropoda; class Insecta; order Coleoptera; family Cleridae; genus Tillus; species Tillus elongatus. Next base: position 119,853,569 of record OZ023266.1, read on the forward strand.
TTTTTCATTTTCTATCTTTTAGATCTCGTTAAAAAATCGCGTTATAAATACAAGTTACAGGGGTGTTTCCATATGAAATGGATATTAATTCTTCTTTTTTGATGAAATTTGGCATATATCTATTTTGATGGATGCCAAATGCAGTGGGGTACTTATTTTTTCCTAAAAAATGGCCCTAAACCCTTTTCCCATTTTTTGACAGAAAAATTGCATCAGTAGGCCTTGGTCAGGTGACATAGAGAACAATTTTTATAGCATTAATAGAGTTTTTCATCCTATATCTTTTATGTTTTGTTCATCAAAATAGAATAATAAATACAAAAAATACAATGGTGTCCATTTAAAAATGGACCACACTATATATATATATATATATATATATATATATATATATATATATATATATATATATATATATATATATATATATATATATATATATATATATATATATATATATATATATATATGCTTTAATAGTATCCACTTAAATATCTAAAATGTTCCAAAGAAACTAATGTCCAGTGCTTGTATTGAAAAAGTTATGAAGGTTTTTATCTTGTATGCAATGCTACACTTAACCTCATTTACCTAAAAAAACTGCTGATTTTATGAAACGTGTGAATTGAAACAAATTTGGGCGAAATTTAATTCCTAATCAAACGCAACCTATTTTAATGATCTGAGGATCGAAAAGTTTTTTGCACAGCAGCTCCATCTACATGTGCAGTAGTAAAAATAACTTGTTTCGAAATGTCCAAGCCTTTCACGTCCTTAATTAAACAACGTCGACAGATTTCAAATATCCTTTTTAGTTTTGAAGTGACATCTGGAGTTTTAACATTTCACCTCAAATATCTAAAAAACTGTTGATTTCATGAAACTTGCGAATAGAAACAAATTTAATCTAAATTTAATTCTTAATCAAAGTCAGCCTATTTCAATGATCTGGAGATCGAAAAGTTTCTTTACACAGCAGCGCCATCTACATGTGTAAAAACAATTTTTTTCGCAAAGTTCAAGCCCTTCGCGTCCTTAATTAAACAGCGTTGACAGATTTAAAATATCTTATTTAGTTTTCAAGTAAACGGCATATGGAGTTTTAAATGGCACAACCTTTGAACAAAAGTGCTAGTACATGTGAGATTTTAAGATATGGCGGCTAATGCGAGAATTATAGAAAAATATATGAAATACTGTATTAAAACTAACCGTAGAACAGAAGAAGGAACAGAATGTGCAATATTTATAATAAAATTAATTGAAAACAATAAAACAATATATTTCTGTTTCATAAAATCGTAATTACGCCTTTTAAAAACATTTGATTGTGCATCAAGAAAATAAAGAGATTTGGAAAACCTTTGAAAAAAGCGAGGTTGTTAAAAACTGACGAAATTATTAAGGAATGATTAAACATCAAAATAAAGACGATGGAGATGTTATAATATGGAAGAAATCATAATAAATCATCTTTCATTCACGCATTATACTTGCTCTTGATATCAAACTTACAACTATATACAAAAAACTATTTCAGATATGATAACATTTATGTCTAAAAAGGCGTAAAAGTGCTTTCTATGTTTTCTCACAAAAAGATCACCAATCACTAAGCCATACTTTATTAAATCCATCTTTTCTGCTGGCAGGGCTATAATTTCTGTATTCTTGTTTGGGCCCTCAACGGTGACTTTGAAAAAGACCCGATTCCCAACGAAAAATTGTTTCGCATCCCTAGCAAATAAGGTCTCTCGAAAATTCATAAGCCTGATATTCCTCAATTCACCAACACAAAAACTCGCAAAATATGTAGCCAAAACAACTCTTCAGCTATCCATGGAAAAAGCGACATCGTTTATCAAAAACCCCACGATCTTTCTCAAACCGGCACCACTTCCTGAAACAACATCCTTGTTGTGTGTGTTTTTTTTTTGGTTCTTTAACGTCGGCCTATTTCCGCGACTATGGCCAATCACCGACGCCAGGGAGCAGTTTCACCTTACTATCCTGGGAACACAACACACACACAAAAATAAACACAATATTCCAGCAGATATCCTAGCCCTTGTAAAACATTGCATGCCCAATACTAACTTATTGCTTTTCCAAAACAAATTTTACAACCATTTATATGGCTTCAATGGTCACATTCTCTTCAGGACTTGCTAACGTTTTCATGGAAAATTTCGAGACAGAATCTGCCCTCGATTCATTCAAACTGGAACCTGCTGGGTAAGGTACGTTGACGAAGTTTCCACTATCTGGCCACACGATAAATAATCTTTGGACGAATATATTTCTCACCTAAATAGCATCAATCTCCGAATCCAGTTTACCATGAAAATGGAAAGCAACTTTTTTTCGCCAATGATTTTCTTACACTGTTTACCAAAAACCAGCCCACAATAATTGCTAACTCAACGCGCAATCCAACCGTCGAATAATGTAACTAAAGTTCGTGGTTCGAACCCTAATAGTACCTAACACAATCTCATAAACCACGCTAAAATCGCTAACTCAATGCGAAATCCCAGCACCATCGAACAATGCAACTAAAGTCCGTGGTTTGAACCCTAATAGTAACACAATCTCTTCAGCTAACGGACGATAACAGTATCGGCCAGAACTAAATATTCTAAAACAAAGATTACCGGAAAGCGGATACAATAAAAATCACATACTGAGAAACAGTAGATATGGTCAAAAACTAACAACAATAGCACAACAAGAACAACAGACAAGAGTGTGGGGAGCACAAATAGCCTTCTTACCAAAGGTGTCGCCGACAAAATCAATCAAATTTTTAGAACCCAAAACATCAAAACCATCTTCAAAACAATACAAAAACGGCCAATTCTAAGAAAAAACCTAAACCTTACACAATTTCAAACGAATCTCATGGAGTTTACGAAATTTCTGGTTTCGATTGTTCTCGAATTTATCTAGGACAGACAACAGACGTACACACAATAGAATATATGAACACACTCTCACAGTTAGAAAATTTGACCCCTTATCAGCACCAGCTATGCATCATATTCATACAGGACACAAAAATAGACTTCCTACTTCCGGTTACCTATAAACATCTTTACATTATATTATATTATATTATATTATATCTTCATTACAAACACACCAGGGACCAATAATTTGATAGGAAATTTTACCCATTACCTGACTCAACAAATATTTTTAATCTGTTCAATTATTACACTATCCGAGACAAACAATATTACCAACTCGACTAATGACTCCGATAAATATACCTGAAGTAAGCAATTCCCTAATAATGACCTATCTAAGATTCTCAACTGGGCCTCTGCAAATCTGGTTATGTTTATTGCCTAAAAAACACAGATTTGCCTATTCTCTAGCAAGAGTGACCTGCAGGGCCCAGATGCTTAGATGGTTGGCATAAAATACTATACAAAAAATCAACAATCTCTACATTAGGTATAACTGCTGCAGATTATATTTGCTGGTGCGTACATGTTTCCAATATTGCTAAAGCAACAGCAAAGAAGCTTGAGTTTTGATTCGGGTTAAAACTTCGTTTTCATCACAGTAACTTTTGACACAGTCCAAATGTTGCCACCATATGTCTAGGATACTGCCCCAAAACAACCTTGTTCCTTCTACATTCTAGCTGTTCACCTTATAGGATATTCATCTAGCCAATCTCGGTTTCCTCGACCACAGAAGAAAGGTTTGAGATATCTGCCTCTTTTATCGACATTGCGCCCTATAAATTGCTTCGCTTACTAGCGACCTTTACTCGGCATACCGCTTTAGTCAAAAAACAGATGCCCTTAGTGTCCATTTACCTACTTGTCGAACAGCTCGTTACGAATTTTCGTTCTTTGTCAGATCATCAAAATTTTGGAATGCCTTCGCGGCTGACAAATTTCTGAAGATATGCAATCTTCAGCTATTAAAGAAACGAGTAAACACCCATCTTGTGGTACAACAATCAAGTATATATATATATATATATATATATATATATATATATATATATATATATATATATATATATATATATATATATATATGCAATTTGAAATTTTATTCTGAGTAAAAACACGCCTGGCTCAAAAAACAATACAAAAAAACTTATAACCATTTTGTGTATATGTGGGGCTCATAAATGATATCATTAAATGAGAAATTGTAAATTGTTTAAACTATAGTGGTATTATGTGGCAACAGCGTAAGTTTATTGACTGTTGTCAGTTTCAAATAATGTGACTCAATGATATTTTTATTTGGTTTTTACATTTTTCAGTATAAAAAACGATCACAGATAAGCCGACATTAAAAATGAATAATCAAAGCGATTGAGACTATTTATCTCATATTCCTAATTGTCTCTTATTACATAAAGACTAGAAAATTAATTAGTAGCGTGGTGCGGTGAGAGCTGAGTACGTTACAGTGTACCTACCACTTGTATGGAACCATTGTGATTTTATTTTAAATGTGTAGTTTTTTTAATAACAATGACTTTTCAATTTGAAGTGAATATAGTGTATGTGTGTGTGTGTGTGCTGTGTAAGATACTGTGAATATTTTCTATCCACCGACAAGTGAGAAAACGAAAATGCAGACTTTTAGAAATGGTAAGTTTTGCACACACGCTAATTTTCAACAAACACTTTTTTATATACTTTAATTTTAATAAGTTGATCATGTTATTTTAAATTTCTTTTAAAATGTATTATAGTCATTACAATACAAACCCTGCATCCGTCCAATAACATATTAATAAATCAACAAATTCAGTGGTATTTTCATTAGGGCGAGTGTTTTATATAAATTAAATACTTTCACTTTATGGAATTATTCATCTAATTCACATTAATTTAATAATTTTCAATTCCTAATTTGTCTTCGCTGTGCTTTCATACAAGCAAAAGCTTTTCAGGTTAACCCTACTGATTGCTACTGTGTGCTACAGCCAAATGGAATACGTTTAGTATGTGTTCTACTTCAACATCGTCAATACTTGTGGAAGTATGTCATCGGCGTTGAAGATTTCACTTTTTTTTCTCTTGAACGTCGTAAAAAGGGTCAAAACATATAGAAAACATGATTTGGGAACGAAAATTGTTTATGTCTGTCGGTCTGTATGTTTGTCTGTTTGTAGGCACGATAACTTCAGAACGAATTGAGATATCATCTTCACATTTTGTATACAGTTAGCACGCGACAAACGAATGGTTCGGATTGATTTTTTGTAAAATCGCTCCAGAGGGTAGGGGATCGATTTGGTGAAAATTGACATTTTTTCATTAAAACTCGAGTAATATAACGTTTTAGGGCTTGCTTATTAGAAAACTTTCAATTTCATCCAACCTGGTACTCCGTGCTGAAATTAAATTAGGGGTTGAATGTGTGGGGGTGGAATAACGGTGACAGAAATTTACAACTTTTTTTGCTAAAACAGCGTAAAAGTTTTAAAACATATAAAAAACTGGATTCTGGAACGAACATTTTTCTGTCTGTCGCTCTGTCGGTCGGTCTCTCGGTCTACACGTCTGTCTGTTAGTAGGCGCAATAACTTTCGAACGAATTGAGATAGATCATCTTCAAATTTGGTATTCAGTAAGCACCCGACAAAGAAACGCTTCGAATTGTTTTCGAGTAAGATGGCTTTAGGGCGTAGGGGATAAATGAGGGGTGATTTGGTGAAAATTGACATGTTTTAGTTAAAGCTCAAGTAATAGAACGTCTTAGAAATTTACGGTTCAGGAATACGAATATTATCTTTCTGGGAAAGTGATGGACCCTAAATTCGTTTCATGAGAATCACTTTCTGAGGAGAGTCGACTATTACAGCTATGTGGAATTGATGATTCAATTTGCAACACTATTTTATCGTTTCTCATTATCAAGAATGAAACGCGATTAATTAGGCATTTTACTTCCACATCGTCAATATTTGTGGAAGTATAGCATCGGCGACAACAATTTCAACATTTTGTTTCGTTTAAACGCTGTAAAAAGTGTGAAAACATGATAAACATGATTTGTGAAAGGACATTTTTTTTGTCTGTCGGTGTGTTGTCTGTCTGTTTTTGGCCACGATAACTTTAGATCGACTTAAGATATCGTTTTCAAATTTGGTACACATTTACCACCCGACAAACGAACGGGTCGGATTGTTTTTAGGCAAAATCACTCCAGGGGGTATGCGATGAATGGGAGATGATTTGCTAAAAATTGACATTTTTTCGTTAAAATTTGAGTAAAATAACGTGTTAGGTGTTGTTTGTTGGAACTTTTAATTTCATCAAACATTTTGTATGCTGTGCTTAAATAAAATTAAGGTTTGAATGTGTGGTGGTGAAATATCGGTGACAGAAAATTGCGAATTTTTTTGTTGCTAAAACGGCGTAAAAAGTCTCAAAACATATAGAAAACTTGATTCTGGAACGAAGATATTTTTCTCCGTCGGTCGGTCGGTCTGTCGGCCTGTACGTCTGTCTTTTAATAGGCGCAATAACGTTTGAACGAATTAAGTATCATCTTCAAATTTGGTATTCAGTTAGCACCCGACGAAGGAACGCTTCGATTTGTTTTTGGGTAAGATCGCTTTATGAGGTAGGCGATAAATGAGGAGTGATTTGGTGAAAATTGAAATTTTTTCGTTAAAACTCAATTAATATAACGTTTCAGAAGTTTATGGGTACAGGAATACGACATTTTCTTTGTGGTCAAGTCATGGACCCTAAATTCATTTCACGAAAATGTGTTTCTGAGGAGAGTATATTATCACAGCTACGTGAAAGTTATGATTCAATTTGCAGAACTATTTTAGTGTGTTGTAGCGAAGTTTGTCAATCATATGAGTTTCTTTTTTTTTAATTGTTAGGTTAAAAAATGACATCCTGCAACCTGAAGACTTAACCTTTACATTTAACCCCCTTTGAGTGGAAGTTGCAACCCCCAAATTTTTAAATAGGGTCTTATTGTTGTTGTTGTTATTTTTGTTAGGTTCATTAGCCACAGACTTTTATGACTTTTATCATTTCTAGTGGTATGTATATGGGCACTATATACACGAAATATAAATGTATTAAGGTTGTATCGCCAGCCAATGTTATTATCTTCCTTTATTTTTAATATCTAATTGACTAATTCATAATGTTTCCTTTCTATATAAATTTTGTTTGTATATATTTTTTTTCCATCTTTTTCTTATATATTTTTTTGCACTTGTGTATATCTTTTTTTATCTCTCTCATTTTTTTTTGCAAAGTAGGGACTTGTAATACCTCATTTGAAAGATTTATTCATTCTCCATTCCAAAATGTTATGATTCTAAAATTTAGTGCAAAAATTAAGAGTAAAAAAAAGAATACCATATGATTGACGAACTTAGCTATAACACACTGGGTGAGGCATTTCTATTGTTAAAGCTCAATATAATTGTTATTATACATGATACGAGGAAAAATTGTATACGTTAATTATAAGGTGTCTTAAGCTGCATCTTACAAACAGATTTTGACAATCACAGGGTGGCCCATAAGTCGTTGGTGATCTCTAAGATTTTATTTTTCGAACACCCTTATATTATTGCATTTTGCATTTTTTATCGAAATATGATGCATGTGTTTGTAAAAAAAAGTGCGTTTCGGTAGCGAATTTTCATTAAATCCTTCAAATTTCAGTAACTCAATTTGCTATTAACCTAAGGCTTATTGGCTAGCAACCAGTTTTCTCGGAAACATTTTTGGTTTATTTTCGGGAAATTTTTGTACATTTTCAAACAATAAGTAATTTTGATAAAATATGGTACATTGTTTCTACTATATAGGCTATACCGGTAACGAGATTGATGCCTGCTTGCATTAGAAAGACATATTTGCTTTGCATAATGATTTTTGCTACATTTGAAAGTAAGGCTATACGTTTATAATTTTGTTTTCATTTTCCGTTACCCTTCTTAAATACCGGTACAATTGTCTTTCAGGAAAGTTTTCACCCCGAAATCACAGGTTTATTATTTGCGTCAGTGATTCTACAATAGATCGAGCGCAGTGTTTTAGGAGCTCCACAGTAATGTTATCGCAGCCGGTTGAGGTCGTGTTTTTTCAACGCCATTATCTCCTTGAAAACTTCATGTCTGCCTGTTGGATACATGTACATACATTTATTTACTTTTTTAGTTGGAATATTGTTTTATTATTTCTAGTTTTACCGATACCTATAAAGTGGTTGTTTAAATCATTTAAAACACTGATAGCATTCTGGTTACCCTACTGTAAATGTTCCCAGTTAAATGTGCTCTTTCTATCTTAAGGAACTACCTCCCATGTAGCTTTTACTCTATTATTTGAATCACTTATATACCTAGATGCCGCTTGTCGTTTTGCCTGTTCGATCTATTTTTTAGCTCCTTGCAGACCTGCCGATAACACTCATCACCCTCGGCATATAACACTTTCTTTAAAAGACCTTTTTTTCTTTATACTCGGTGTAATCCAGGTTAAGTTATTAGTTTTTTGATCTGTACTATATTGTTTATCAGGACAATAAAATTGTATGAGTGACTGAATTAAGTCATGGAACTTATCATAAGCGCGATCACCGTGTGTTATATTCTGCAAGAAAATGTTCCTATCTATATTGGCAAGATGTTCATTGATTACATTTAAATTAGCCTGACTGAAATTTCTTCGTGTGTAATTCTTTATATTTTATTTCTTGTTTACAAAGATGATTGATACTTTTACTTTGACCATAGTGATAAAAAAAGCCGACTTCAACCACATTACTCTCAAATTCTGTGATATTTGTGAAGATATTATCTATTAAACTACTACTTGTGTCAGTTACCCTGGTCGGCGTATAATTTATAGCAATAGATAAACCAAAAGCACTTATGACTTCTTTAATTTTTTTAACATTATTGCCCTGTGCTAGTAGATTTATATTTACATCTCCCCGCAGCACAATTTTATTTATTTTTTAAGTCACATCCCGAGAGAATGTCTTCCAGTATTAGCATAAAGCGATGGATGTCAGCCGAAGGCGATCTAGAGACACAAATTATTACCAACTCAAGTATAGTAATTTCGATACCAGTGCATTCACATATAATTTCCACGCTTTTCTGCTGTAGGTCATGGCGCAGAACGTACTCCCATCGATCCCGAAGCAGTATAGAGGTACCCCATGCAATTTTTCTCTTCTGCTGAAACATTATACAACAGTATAGTTATTAACCTTAATAAAGTTCTTCTCACCTGGTCTTAACCAAGTCTTAACCAAGTCTCCGTAAACCCAACACAATATATATGCTTTTCTTTAAGATACATGTCTAAATCATCAACTTTTGATTTGATACTTTGTACATTAACATGCATTTGTATAAATAAGCTCACCTCAGATGCCACCTGTTTTAACTCAGGCCCCGCACATTTTACAAAGCTTTTACTATTTACCTTCCTTACTTTACAATACATATCACTTTCTTTATTGTCTCCAATTATTTATCCTTCAGCTCTTTCCTTTGAAAAGTAAAATTTGTTACTGTAATTCCTCTGGGCTAGTTTTCACGGTTCTCAAAAGTATGTTTAAGATCCCAGTCAACACCCACTTTAAATGAATTAAAATGCCCTAGACTTTTTTATTTGTTCGCATATATAGTCCCTTCCCGGAATAACACTTTCTAGATATTTATTACACTTTCCTTTGTATATGTTGTCTTATATCTGCTCAAAAAAGCCAGGCTTTTGTGGGTACAGCAATTGGATTTTCTTGTGAAATATCACGTGTGCCCATAATTAAGAGTCTTTTTTTCTTTTCCTCCTAGTCTCCATCCATTCTGTTTCTTCAATTCCAGCATCCTTAGCACTTTTTGCTTCTTCTGATTTCTCCTATTCTCCGTTCCACGTGTTATTGTTTTGAACCAGGCTATGTTTATGTTGTTTATCTCTCATGTGTTGATTATCCACAGCGCCACCTGTCGTATTAGAATTCTCAACAATTGACTGTGTGTCCTGCAAATGTTGCCTTTGTGCAGATGATTTTGGTCTTAAATTTTGTTTATCTTTCACGTGAGTAGTATGCATATCTAGAGTTAAACAATTTTCTGTAACATATCTTGGTGATGATAAAATATATTTGGTACCTTCCGGTGTCGCCTGGTGATCTATTTTTAGTGAATTTTCTTTAAAAAAATTAACTTATGAGGAGATCCCGACTTTTGAATTTTGAAAAAATTTCTTCAAATGAGCGCTAATTAGGCCCCCCAGAAAACATATCCGGGGTCAGTTTCAATTTTTATATGTTTATATATATATATATATATATATATATATATATATATATATATATATATATATATATATATATATATATATATTTATATATATATGTATCACACCGATAACTCAAAAAATAATGGGCGGATTTTAATAAAATTTGGTGAAAAAATTCCTTTTGCAAATGGCTTGGATGAGTTCTTTAGTCAGGGAAATCTGCCCAGGTTTTCCCGGAAAATTTTGTGTTTTCTTTCGAAAAAAATTTATATCTCCGGAATTAACAAAGTAAGGGCAACCAAATTTGGTACGCAGGTTTACATCCTTATAGGTAAGTTACTTACCAAAATTTAGCTACTTAGGTCAAAAGACAAAAAAGTTATAGGCATTTAAAAATAAATAAATTGGGGTTTTCCTCAAACCGTCAAAGTGGCGATTTAAAATGTCAAAATTGGCAACATTTAGGCAAATAACTTAAATCTAATACGGGCTATAGAAATAAAATGTCTCAAGAAGGATGTTTTACAAACCCTAAAGTCTTAGTTTCAACCGTCAGTGTCCTTCATTTTACTAAAATATTTGCAGAAAATTGATTTCAAATAGACCCTTTCTCTGATGCTAGGCAGTAGCCTTAGCTATAGAGTTTATCATTTAATGGTATATAATTTTTGTCGAATTTTTGTAAAAAATTAATAAAGCTCAATATATCCGTTATTATATAAGATATGAAGAAAATTTGTATATATTAATTATAGGGTGTCTTGAGCTACATCTTAAAATAATATTTCTGCAATCACAGGCTGGCCCATAAGTCGTTGGTGATACAAATTTCCTTTTTTTAATCAAACACGCCTTATGTTATTGCATTTTCCATCGAAATATAATGCATATTTGTAAGAAAATAAATTCTGGACGCAGCAAGTGCGTTATGGTAGCGAATTTTGATCAAATGTTTCATATTTGAACAGCTCAATTTGCTATTAACCTATAAGGTTGACCAAGAAACGTGTTTTTTCGGGAACTTTTAAGTTTACTTTTGGAAATTTTTTTGTACATTTTCACACAATAAAGTTATTTTAATGGAACATGGCACATTGTTTTTACTATATAGGTTATACTGGTAACCAAATTTGATGCCTGCTTTCTTAAAAAAACACACATATTTGTTATTAAAAAGATTTTTATGAAAATTCACTACCATAACGCACTTGCTGCGTCCAGAATTTTTGTAAATGGCTTTGACAAGTTGGTTAATCAGAAAAATCGGACGAGGTTTTCCGGAAAATTTTTGAGTTTTCATTTGAAAAAAAAATTTATCTTAAAAAATAAAAAATCTATGATAACCAAATTTGGTATGTAGGTTTACGATATAAAAAGTAAACTATACACCAAAATTAAGATTTTTATGTTACAAGGAAAAAAAGTTATAATAAAATATTTTGTGCCAGATCATTTATATGAAAATTCACTACCATAACGCACTTGCTGCGTCGAGACTTTTTTTATTCTACACTAATATTTACAATAAAAACCACCTAATATATTATATATATTAACTAATATGTATATACATTGAGTTCTATAAGTAAATCTGCTGACTAGAACTTGACATGAAGGAATTACACCCATTGGTGCTATCCGGCAATTGTGATTTTATTTCATACCTGCCTCCACAGAACTGATGGCCACTTTCTATTCAGTCGTCTTGTTTGGTTTTCAAGCAACGGTCTAACGGCATCATTTGGATCGGCTTCCAGTTTTTTAAGGTGTTTGTTTGCTCTTCTAGTGATTTCTTCTGGTACGAAGGATATATTTAGATCTCTGTGAAGGGTGTGGTTACTTACATACCAAGGAGCATCTCTGTTATGATGCGGATGGCTTTGGACTGAAAGCGTTGAACTAGGTTAGTGTTGGATACTTTGGAGGATCCCCATAATTCCAGGCCATATGTCCAGATTGGCTTGATTATAGCCTTGTAAACCAGGACTTTGTTTTCTATGGCAATTTGAGATATTCTACCTATTAGCCAGTACAGTTTCTTCATTCTCAAATCCATCTCTTTACGCTTCTTTTTAATGTGGGTACTCCATATGAGTCGTTTGTCTAGATGTAGTCCCAGATATCTAGCATGATCAGCTTGAGGATCCAGACAAGATTGTGCTTATAGATAGTTTTATGATAACCCATTGACTACAATAAAGTCTAATAAGTTGATTTTGTTTGGATCTGTAGGCCAATATGTTGGTTCTCCCGTGGATAATGTACTGTACCTCTTTTTCTATTATCAGCTTAGAGAGTTCCCTACCTTTCGGTGTTGTCAGCCTTGAACCACAACTGGTATGTTTTGAGTTATAATCCCCACCAGCTATAAACTCGTTACCTAAGGTTACAAAAAGGATTGATAGTCTTTTTTTGTAATTCTATTTCTTGGCGGACAATAAACTGCTGATACTGTTAGTGGATTAGGAAGCTTGGATCGTAGTAGTTTGTAGAAAATCTGCTTGGAATTTTGGCGTCTCATAATGTGTTAATAAGTTTCTAATTATTATTGCGGTACCACCATGAGCTGTGGCGTCTGGATGTTCAGTGTGGTATATACTATAGTGTGGTATTTTTAAATGTGTTCTGTCCGTAAAATGTGTTTCTGATACGAGCAGAATGTCTATTTTGTGCATAACCAGGAATATATGTACTTCGTGCTTTTTGGGTTGGAGGCCATTGGCATTCCATAATGCTATTCTAAGAAACTGAGACATTGTTAAGCCAGTCTATTAATGACAGTCGACAACATGTTTAGAATCATGTTATTCTGTTGCATGAGCTGACTGAACATGGCCTTGAATTCGTTCAAAAATTGCACCAGTGTTATATAATTTTGCTGTTTGATATCATTATACGTAGCGTTGTTTGCCTGTTGTGCTCATCATGACGGAGCGCTTGTGCATATGAATGATTGATCTCTGACATGTGATCTATTGAAAGTAAATTTGAAGAACACTTGACAATAACAAAAATAGGTGGAGAAATTTTTAAACTAAGTATAAACAAAGAGAATTAGTAAATGCATATAAAAGTATATTTATTAATAAAAATATAAAACTCTAAAACAACGTCTCATATCTACTGTTCTCTATTTTCCTTACTACTTCCCGGGGCCGGTGACACAAATACTGCGTACCTGTCGTGTATTTTAGAAGTGTGACATAAATTGCCTGCAACACGAAACACACAGATGAGCTTAATAGAAAATAAGTGCAGTACACCGTGGGGAATTGTAAATATAAAAAAACAGGAAATATAGGTTGAGAGATATAAATTAGCCATCTGACAATTTCAGCCTGCCACTCTGTCAATTAATTTGATATAGGAAACCCACGCTGCATTCTTTTATATGGGGTAATCATATTTTGTAACAATCGATATTAATTACAGAGCCTGCTCCAAATTGATGCTCGTTAACGTCAGCTTTTTAGACAGTCATCCTGGACACGGAAATTTTGTAAAGCGCATGAATTGTCAACATTCACCACGGCTGACTTTTGAGCGTAGTAAATGTAACTAATACATTTTCAAACGGCATATACCATAGAGGTAATACTACATCCATTATTATTACCTATGTTTTAACTAGGTGAAGATTGTTGTAACCTGTGATGAGCACTGATAAGTCCACCTGTAGAACCCAAATCACCACAACACATTATTTTTAAAGACCTGACGATCGTTTCACTAACAAAGTTAGCGTCATCAGAGGATGAAGAATTCTAAACTACTTACAACTAAACATCACCTTTTATACTACGTTTTAGGTGAAGCTCAATTAATAGAGGGCCGAAATATCAGAAAAATTTTCTATGTATTGTATTTTAATTGCTGGACGAGATTTTTAACCTTCCGTTATAAATTTACCTGCTGAGTTTCGGAATCTCTTCTATGTCACAGAGAGAGTGCAAACAAAGGACTCTAAATCAATGACAGAGTTCTGTTTAAGGGACTTTTATTTTTTATTGCCTTTGAAATATAAATACTTTCGTACGCATCTAATTTCGCTGGTTGTCTAACATTTTTGATAAGTTTCAAATTTTCTTTATCTATGTTTATTACTCCAATTTATTATTATTACCCCAAATATGTTGTGCCACGCATGATTCGTCTACACTACTGTATCTCAGCTGTGCCATATGTTCTTTGAATCTGGTTTCAATGGTTCTTTTAGTCTACCCAACGTATTTAAGATTACAATCTTTACAACTTGTCTCATGGATATTCAACATTTCAGTGGCTTTATCTTTATCCTTCATCTACATAAAGCGGGGAACATAACTCAGATTTGAAATTATAGACCAATTTCACTGATTTCAAACATTGGAAAAATATTTGAAAAAATAAAAAAAGAATATATGCTTATTTATATAAATTTAAAGTGATTTCCGACTAACAGTTTGGCTTTAGAGTAAAAAGATCAACTCAGGATGCTGTGTTGAATCTGAGTGAAAAAGTTCTGGGTGCCTTACATGAGGGTTTGCCGTGTCTTTGCATTCTTATAGATCTGTCTAAAGCATTTGACACGGAGGAACATGAAAAGCTGTTACAGGTGGTTGAGGGTTTGGGTTTTAGAGGAACATCATATCGTCTTCTTCAAAGTTACCTCTCAGATATGCAGCAGTGTGTGAAAATAGGTGGTGTGTTAAGCGACCCAAATCGGATTACGTGTGGAGTGCCACAGGGAACTGTACTTGGTCCTATTCTGTTTACACTTTACCTAAATGAATTATATAATACCTCAAAGGGTGGGCAGATCATTTAGTTCGCAGAGGACACGGTTATATTTTACCAGGCCAAATCATGGTCATCATTAAAAACTGTGGCATTGCTTTCACTTGTGCGATTTGCTGGCTGGAAAATGTCGTTATCAATTAATTTTGAGAAGACGTGTTTTTGCCCCTGGCTTGCTATGGAAATCATTTACCAACTTATCGAAAGCTTGTGAAATGTCGGGTGACATACTAATGTTAAAAGCAAGAGAGGGTACAAAGTATTTAGGAGTGATAGTGGATAGGCACGTGAGATGGAACTTGAATGTCGACGCATTGGTAAAAAAGCTGCGATGTATTATAATAAACTTTAAGGTGTTTAAAAGGCTATTTTCGGAGAAATGTCTAAAAATAATTTATTGTGACCTTGCCGAAAGCTTACTCAACTACTGTGTTGTTGCATGGGGGAATATAGCGAGAACGCATTTAAAGAATCTCGAAGTGACACAGAGGTGGTTAATAAAAAATGTCTTTAATAAACTGATAACATACCCCTCTGCCCAGTTGTATCAGGAGCCTGAATTGTTGGATGTTAGGCAGAAACACGATATAGAGGTGATGTAGAGATTTAAATGCCTAGAACATCGAAAACAATATTCCAGGGATCTTTTGTTTATCTTGGGCCAAAGTTAAACAGTATGTTACCCCTATTCACGAAGGGTTTTAACTCCATTAATCTCTGTATGAAGTATGCTAAAAAATGGATTCTTTCTAAGCCTAGATCTGAAGCGACAGAATTGATTGCATTGAAAGATATAGTGCGATGAGTAAACAGTGAGTAATGTAGACAGATGGTAGGTTTGTGTATGTGTGTTTGTGCGGGCGCATTGTGTGCACGTGAGTGTGTGTGAGTGTGCGCGTGTGGACGTACAAGATTCGCAGGGCCGTTTTTCTTTTGATTGCGTAACTTGGTTGTTTTGATGTCAGTGCTGTATTTAGCATCCAGATGGGTTTATTTATAAATACGTGGAGGTTGCGATGCCAGATGGTTACGTACTAGCGCATATATGCGTTACCACAATCTTAAAATTGTTTTACGTTGTGTTTTGTTTTATAGTCTGTTGTTACACTTAAGTGCTTTCCGTTGTGTTCTGATTCGAGTGAACCCGCGCACAACTTTTACTTCTGCGGGTGCGCTGCTCGGATAGGGTGCAGCCCAATCTGGCTGATATTGGAGCTTATCAAGGCATGTAATTATGTGCAGAAATTGATAGCACCAATATTGTATTAGTTGTGATGGTTGTAATTATTCTATACTTATATTAAAATCAACTTATAATTTTACTTATTGGCTAACAAATTTTTACATTAATTTATTTAAATGAGTCATCGACTAAATGACCACCGCAGCTCTGGTTGAACTGCTCAATGCTATGTACACAATTTTTGATGACTCGATCCAACATACGTATATTATATCAAAAGAAGGCGAATGTTGCGTTTAATATAAACTTTTGCATTAAGAGTTTGATATTGGTTAGGGTAAACCTGTGATTTTACGTAACCTCACAGAATAGCGTCAAATAGCAGGATCTCGGCGGATAATAGACAGGTCTGTCTCGTGAAATCACCTTCTCCAATACAGTACATATAATTAGAATATTTAGAGAAAATAGTTATTAAATTAGATCTATCCACAAAAGATGAATATGGTGCTAAAGCTAACCCGAAAGTCATATAGACCAATGATTCTGTCTCCATTCCTAGTTAAAAGACCTAAAAGATTATTGCATGTGGTTACCAGCGAGAAAATGCTAAGTGATTGTCAATGTGCATACTAGCCATTGAGATCAACAGACTTAGTACTGTTTGATTTCGAAAAGATTAAGATGTAGACATTCCCTTGGATTTAAAAGGAACATTTACTAACGCAACAACCCACCAATGACGAATGCGATGCTCATCAGAAAGTCCCCGATAATGTTCTGCTTTTTGATTAAGGCTAGCCAGTGAGAAATTACTATAGTATCCCAAGTATGAGAGGCCACAGCCAATCGCAAGTAGAGACTGCATTCGGGGAGAAGTGTTATAATATCTATTGTAGGCAAGATTTGTACATAAAATCTTTAAAAACCTGTCAGAAAAGTGATTTTAGTATCTTGAGTATGTAACGTAGATAACCTGGTGTTGATGGTCAGGTGGCGATTTGCAAATATAATATCATATCTCGCTTAAAAATCTCTAAATATGTATGGTAGATACGTGGGGTAAAAAGAAAAGGTTATCGATAAATCCCCATCTCCACAGAAAGACAACACAATTGTTATCTTTACTAAGAAAAAGACACCGAAAGGCATCAACCCGCTGGTTTTGATACAACAATTCAATTTGCAAGAAAAATATATAGGAGTCACCCTTTACCAAAAACTGAGGTGGAACGCCCACATTCAAGAAGTCACACATAAGGCAATAATTGTAGTAAAAATTGAGGGAATTCACGCCAATATGATCCTATGACTTTACAAAATCTAATCAGGCTAGTTAGCCTGTGAACTACGAACGTTACAAGGATAACCCCGACCGCAGCACTGGAAGTCTTTTTGGAGCTACCTCCACATACCCATACAAGGAAAGGTGCTCGCAGTGGCGCGTAGGTTAATGCAAGGTCACACATATTATCCAGCAGCACTGGACTCTACTCTCATTTGCAGAACCGTGCCATTTTACGTTTATGCTTGTAAATTTCTCTTGCGCACCACAAGTCGCCTGTATACTAATTAATGTTAGATACATTTTTTGGCTTATATATTCATCCACAATTTTGGAAGGTACTCAAAAACAGACATGTATGCAAGTCAGAACTCCAGTTGCGGCTGGAGAATTAAAAACTAGCTGCTAAAGCAGCTGGCTGCATGTAATTGTTGATTGAAAGATGGAAACACTATCCATAGATTTAATTTATGCGAGATTTTCTTCGTTATTTCAGCAAGCGTCTTTGACATAGTATTCTGGTGAATTTTAATTATTTTTTCACGCTTTTATGGCAACCAAGATCAACGATATACTGCAAGAAGGCTTTCATTTTCTGAAACGGTGATAATGCATCTCCTAGTGTCACATGATTTTTCTCATCAGAAAATTATTAGTTAATCATTGCACATTCACTTCGTTGAAACCAAAAAATGTTTAAAATCAGTTTTGCATCTAATAAGGCGTCTCGAAGGGTAACATGTGCGGGACATTTTATTAAATTATCTTTATTATTTTTTTCGGACAAACTAGCTGGTTAACCGTCAAAGTCTACATAAGATGTATCTACAGATAAGTGAAACATTTCCTTTGGACCTATAGCAAAAGCATGACTTTATTCATATAAACTGATGTATTTGCTAATGGTAGAAGCCTTTCTTTCAACTGCGAAGCAAGTCCTTAAGACTTATTTATCATACACTCCATTAGTATATACTGTAAGTCAGTAAGTAAGAGCGTTTACTACATTCTATTCATGAGACCCAGCATGTATAAAAGCGTGTAGATTAGTGAATCTGGTCCATATGACGATCTTAATATAGGTTCTTTTAACGCACCATGCCGTATAAATCATCCTTTTTTTTTGAAAATAAATTACATAATGATTAGGACATACAAGATTAATTTTTGAAAAGTAGCATAGTTTCAAATATATTTATGGTGTATTGCCGAGTAGATGTCCTTGAACGTTCGTTTCATTAGACATAAACTGTTTTTAATTTCATACAAGTTTATTGTGAAATTTATCGGGATATTGTCAAAAGAATGGGATCGCAATTATGTAAATTCTGGCTTGCACATATAATCATAATCAGTACCTTTCTTTAAAAATTGTGGTATAAACGTTTTTATTATTATATATTTTTGTTCTTTTTTTTGGTTTTCTTTTACTACCTGTTTTTTGTTTCTTTATTATATATATATATATATATATATATATATATATATATATATATATATATATATATATATATATATATATATTCATTCTTTTTTATTTGTTTATCCTTTTAATATTTTTAAAATTATTTTTCCCTAAACTAGTCTTTAGGATTCACTGGGACTGCGAAATTGATTCAGAGGCCCGCCTCAAATAGACTTACTAGCTTAATCTAAAATAATGTTAATATCAAATGAAATTTACTGATTAGGAATCAGTCATCTGCTATTAAAATACTTAATAATTTAACATAGGATAATCGTATGATATAACAATATTATAAGTCAGCGTTTTTCAAACTCTCAGTATTTGCGACCCAATTTCCAATCACAATTCTAATTGAATGC
This sequence comes from Tillus elongatus, assembly GCA_964006375.1. NCBI lineage: Eukaryota > Metazoa > Arthropoda > Insecta > Coleoptera > Cleridae > Tillus > Tillus elongatus. Next base: position 119,872,917 of record OZ023266.1, read on the forward strand.
CCCCCACTCCACCCCGCCTTACATCCACCATAGTGAACATTGTCGCGGCCAGTCGAGAAGTACCGATTTCTTTGAAACATTCTAGAACGTCTGCGTGGCATGTATAAATGCTTCATCTCGTTCAGTTTCAGTCAGTCTCAGTCGAATCGATCCTTCTACCGTGAATGTGTATGTTGTAATTTGCCTGTTAACTGCAATTCACGGTATTCGAGTAGCAGTAGATTTATACAGTGTATACAGAATAATGGATAAGTTTTTAAGCGGGCGTAAGCGAGTATTTGACGATAGTGAACCATCAACAAGTGCACAGTCGAGAGTAGTTCTGAAAGAATATGTGTGTCATTTGCTAAAAAATTTTGACAGCAGACAGCATGAAAACTAATAAGGAGAACGACATTTGGAAACGCTTCATACTGAGTACGTTAGCAAACCCTGGAATTCTTCGAATTACAATTAAAATAAAATGAAAACCGAAAAAAAAACTGTGTCTGTGAATGAAAAAGCTTTAGCTGTCTCTTAATAGCCAGATGTAAAAAGCCTCACACCATTGAAATGCTTATTCTGCCAGCTGCAATTGAGATCGTATAAACTGTTTGGAAATAATTTTGCCAAACAATTGCAGTCCATACCTCTATCGAATGATACTGTTCCTAGCCGAATTCGTGATATATCTGAAGATGTACAGCATCAGCTTTTCGGGGGTTCGTGACAATTTTTTTCAATTCAGCCTGATGAGGCAACAAACATCAATAAAAATGCTAATTTAATTGCCTATGCTCACTGTTGTGATGGTATGTCAGTAGTAGAACGACCATTCTGCAAACCAGTAGAACTCAAAGCAACAGCACTTGCATAATTTGATATCTTAAATGATTTTCTAAACGAGGCACACATAGTGGAAAAATTGCGTCGGAATATGCACCGATGGTGCTTGTACAATTGTACAATTTCTAGAAGATTCCAAGGTGTACAAGGACTTGTAAAACAAAAATCCCCACAGTGTGTCTGGACACATTGCATGATCCAAGGAGAAGCTATGGCTTCCAAAGGAATTAATCCTCTGAATATTGTGCTAACGACGGTAGTAACCGTGGTAAATTATATAAAAATAAGACCCATAAAATCAATAATCTTTCAGCACTTTCTAAAGATATGGGTGCAATTACTATTTTATTACGAGGCAAGAGGGTTATCACGTGGGACATTTTCGCAAAGTGTGTATGAACTAAGAGATGAAACCGCCATTTTTATAGAAGGGGAAAACCGACCGGAAATTTCGATATGATTTATTTGTGATGAAATTGAGCTAGTTGGTGGACATATTAGAGAAATTAAATACCTTAAATCTTCAACTCCAAGGAACAAACACATATATGTTGGATACGAGTGATACAGTTAATGAGTTTTTTTAAACTGAAATTATGGAGCAGAAATGTAAAGCAAAAAACCTAAAAATGTTTGGCAAATGTTTTAAAACTTATAAGGCTGAAGAACAACATGTGTAAGTTGTTTTTGTAACCATTGAAAACCATTTAGCCATGCTGGCTGGCAAATAATTTAAAAAAGTATTTTCTTGTCGACTTCAATTTGATAGCAAATTAGGAATGGGTTGGGGGACCCATTTCAAAATACTCCCAAAGGTCTCTCAACTCTGAAGAGAAATCTTTATAGACTTCACGGCAAGTGGTGAAATCAAAAGACAACTTTGTAATAAATCACACTTTCAATTTTTGGCAGAGTTCGATGATGAGTTTTCTGTACTAAAAACAATAGCATTTCGTATATTATTACCATTTGCAACACGCTACCTTCGCTAAATCGGATTTTCTGTGGTGGCTGCTTTCAAGACAAATTATAGATTTATTTTATTTTATTTTATTTTTCTTTCGGTAAAATGAATAAAAATCCTACATAAGTGTATTCCATTAGTTTTCTTTCAGTACATTAATAAATTGGTTAGTTATTATTATATTTTTTCTCAATATGCTCGCGCCGAGCATTTAGTTTTATCACGCCCCTTAGGGGAAGAGGGGGCGCCACACAGTTTGTGAATCGCTGTTATAAGCAAAGCTATACGCTACGAAACAAATTTTAGGTCATAATTGGTTCGCAGATCATTATCTATTTTCAAAGTAAAAAGTTTTATTTTTGGAGCTATTATATATAACACGAGTACAGTAATCAAGAAAAATTAAATGACTGTGAATGCGTATAGGTGAAAGACGAAAAGAAAAAAGAAAGCTATTTATAGTAGCTGATTTTAAGAAGACTGTTTTCTCCTGAACTGACGTTTCTTCGAAAAAATAACGTTGGTATACGTATTCTATTTAGAGAAACAGGACGTCCTTTGAAGTGAAAAACAATTTCCTTGTGCATTTTCCTTGAATCCACTGCTTATGTTTTTCGTTATCTTTTCAGTGGAAATACCTCTTGTTTGGATTTATTTCTTTTCTTGTACTCTACCCCAGCATTCATGAAGCTGTTATCATTGGAAAAATACCATCTAAAACATAAATAGCTTCAGTATTTAAAACAGATTCAATATTGTCATTTAACGCTATTGTGCGAAGGGTATATTGCCTTAACCAAACCTTCTTTTGATTATAAAAAAATAATTAATTGTTATATAACACATTGTTCTATAAAATTAATCATTTATATATATATATATATATATATATATATATATATATATATATATATATATATATATATATATATATATATATATATATATATATATATATATATATATGTTGATCTTTTAGCAAACATTGAGAGGGGATTTTCATATTAGTTTTTGTTCAAAACCGTTCCTCTTCAAAATCAGGATTAAAAACTGTTTTTACTCAAAATCACTATGGAAGAATTTAGAAAAATGAAATTTTGCAGATGATTGATGCTAATAAAATGGCAGTTTTTGACGGTTTTTGTAACCCTGATGATGTTATCGCAAGAGGGTGAAAAAGTCAATCCCTACATTATTTGCATCATAACTTTTTGACATGTCTACATTTTTCTATTTGAAACATTTTTTAGCGCATTTTGGTAAAAAATTTAATTTTCAGGTAACAATACTTGGGCCAATTAAAACAAAATGACGAATTTTCGTAAACGAAATTGTTTCCTTATTTTAATGTAATTTTTTTTTGAATTTTTGCAAAAAGTTTTTTTTTCTTCTACCTGAGCATCCTGTCAAAAAACAAAACAGGTTACAGAAAAGAAACGAACACTTGTAAAGCCAGAGGAGTAGTCCCCACGATTGTATTTAGAATTAATTATATCTTTCTTTATAAGTTTCGGTCATCGAATTTTTTGCTCATGAGACTATCAATTTACTGTGTTAATTTCATCAAAATTTGCACTTAATAATAATTATGTTCTCACTTCTGATAAAATGTCGAGAACTGTTTAACATGCATTAGGAACTTTATTCACTCAAACACACGCGCATATGGATACACCCACACGGGGAAATCAAAAAAAGGCACTGGGGGCAAGGTAGGGGATGGAGTAGGACCATGTGAACATGGGAGTTATCGTGGTGGGCAAAACAGTCCCCCGACTGACACAAGTCAGACCTCTTCTGCCGCATACTGTTGCACGACCTTTCCAAAACTTACAGGTAGAGAACCTGCTTAACTGCCTGACCCTAAGTGAAGTGTACTTGCCTGACCCTGTGGAACTAACCCTAAAGGGACAACTCCTCTCACATCTAAAAAACAAATCAGCATTGTTTTGACGTTTTTTATTTCACTTGACGAGCTTTTTTGGTACGAGGCGAACTTGGTTTCTTCCATTGGTTTATTTATTGCTTCGTTTAAGGCCTTAGCATCATGATTCGTAATCTGTGATGATCTTGGAAAAATGTTTGGATTATTTCGGAACTTTTGATTTTTCCGGATGATTTCGCGAATTTTCGTCGGTTCTAGCCGTGGGAGAGACAAACCAAAGCAGGTTTGTCATCAATTGACATTTCACCTCCTTTGAAACGGGAAAACCACTCAAACAGTTGAATTTTCTCAAGAGCACCATCCTTGTAGGCCGTTTTTTTTACATTTCCATAGTTTATGTGCCAGTTTTTTCAAGCAAGAAGCAAAAACTAACAGCCGGGTTCTGTTCACGAAAATCAGCCATTGCAAAAACGACGACCACACAACATCACTCTCACTAAAAATTCACATAAGCCTGACGGAATCTATTTTAGCGACAACGCTTGGCTTCCTGACTCGGGAATGGCAGCTCCATACGCCACTAGCGGCAGTGCGCGGTACTACAAAACTCCACAACACCATTTTTATTCCTGTTGGATACCCCCTCGTATATACAGGGTGTAGTTCAATGAAGGGGCAAAATATCTCCCAAACGGATGACTTAAACCATAAATACACTTGACGGACCCAAATCACCACAACATCTTTTAAAGACCTGACAATCGTTTCACTAACAAAGTTAGCGTTATCAGAGACTGAAAATTCGAAACTATTTACTACTAAACACCACTTCTTATATTGAGTCTCAGGTAAAGATCGATACCGAGAGGGAGACGAAAACGCAGTCAAATTTTCTGTGTATTGTACTTTATTGCCGATAGAGGTTTTTGAACTTCCGTTATAAATTTACCTGACAGGTCCGGAATGTTTATCTGAATCAAAGACAGAGCTCAAACAAGGACTCTAAATCAGTGGCGGCGCTCGGTTTAAGGAACTTTTGTTTTTTATTGACCTAGAAATATAAATACTCTCATACCCGTTTGTTTCGCTGGTGGCCTATCATTTTTGATGAGTTTTAGATTTTCTTCATCTTTGTGGTGGTTATTATCCCAAATATGTTGTGCCACGCATGACTTGTCTACACTACCGTATCTCAGCTATGCCAGATGTTCGCTGAATCTAGTAACAATGGTTCGCTTAGTCTGCCCAACGTATTTACGATTACAATTTTTACAACTTATCTTATAGATACCCGACATTTCAGTGGCTTTCTCTTTATGTTTCGTATTACCTAAAAACAATTTAAATTATTTTTTTTTGTCGAAAAAGTTAGCTACAAATCAGCTTTCTTAAAAATGCTCTCGAGACTACTTGTGATACGCGAGTCGAAAGGTAGGCAAACAAATTTTTTCTCTATTTTATCTTTCCTGAATGTCGTGGATTCCTCTAACATCTTCTTTGTTCTGTGTCTGTTAATTAATTTTTCCACTAAGCAATCGGAATATCCGTTATATTTTTCAACGTTTTTAATGTAATCTAATTCTCCATTATATCTACTTTTACTCTAAGGGAAATTTTTAAATTTATGTACTAAGAATATTCATGAAAAGGTCCGCAATGGATGGAGAGAATGGGTTTCCCATTGCTGTGCCTTCAGTTTCTTGGAAAAACTCATTGTTAACTTGAAAGATATTTTTATACAAAGGTTTGTTAAAGTCAAATATTCTTTACAAACGTCTTCACTTATGTTGTTCAATTTCAACTGTTCTTACTACCTTAGCGTCTGTTTGGTGGGCACGCTAGGAAATAAAGACGTTTAATCAAATTGACATCTTTAACTATAATAGTGAATTCAAGTTAATTAGACACTGAAATTTTTTTCTTCAACAGGCAAGCTTTCAAACTCATTTGACAGCCACTTTGCTAGATTATATATCGTAGAATCTATAGCCAAAATAACAGGTCTCATTGATTTTCTCGGCTTCTCAATTTTTGGGAGACAATTATTTTGGGTACTTTGAGTTTGTAACTTGTAACCTTCTTCCTAAGCATTTTGTTATACGGTTGTTTTGGTAGCGGGTTTTTATTTAGTTTTTTATACGGTCCTGTCTCTATTGCATTACTCACTCTTTCTTTATAACCCTTTTTGTCCAAAATCACAACGTTATTACCTTTATCATAAAAACAATCCTTCTCTTGCAATTGTTTAACTATTCTCATTTGATTAGAATTTTTACTTTTTGTGGACTTATTTTCTTTATTTATTTTTTTGAAATTTTATCTTTACATTCCTCCCGAATAAAGTGTTTTGAACGTTCGGGTAATTTTTAATTCCTGTTTTATTACTAGCAATGCCATCTAATAGTTAGTCTTTTTGTGACTGCAGATCGAATTGTAACCTTTTGTTGAAGAGGTCAATTTCATTTTTGTTGAACAACTGGGAAGAAAAATTTTCTACAGGTAAATTTTCCAAGGAACTGGTTTT
>OZ023266.1:119881614-119901614 GCA_964006375.1 Tillus elongatus
GTCAGGTAAAGTTACAACGGAAGTTCAAAAACCTCGTTCGGTACACAGAAAATCTGCCTGCGTTCTCGTCTCCCCCTCGGTATCGATCTTTACCTAAGACTCAGTATAAAAGGTGATGTTTAGTAGTAAATAGTTTAGAATTTTCAGTATCTGATGACGCTAAATTTGTTAGTGAAACGATTGTCAGGTCTTTCAAAAGATGTGTTGTGGTGATTTGGGTTCTCCAAGTGTACTTATCAGTGCTCATCACAGGTTTCAATCTTCACTTAGTGACTTAAACCATTTTCAACAAGTAAAGCATTTTTGTTAAAAAAGTCCAATATTTCATATTTTGTTAGGAAAAGGTGTATACGAGGGGCTGAGAAAGAGGTTAACGCATAACATTGCCTGTAGAGGCGCGATAGCCATAAATGATTATTAGTGAATTTTCTTAAAAAAAATTCACTAATGAGGAGATCTCGACTTTTGAATTTTGAAAAAATTTCTTCAAATGAGCGCTATTTAGGACCCCTGGAACCCAAATCCGAGGTCGGTTTCAGACTTTATATGTTTATATATATATATATATATATATATATATATATATATATATATATATATATATATATATATATATATATATATATATATATATATATATATATATATATGTTTATATATTTATGTGTCACACCTATAACTAAAAAAATAATGGACCGATTTTGATAAAATTTGGTGAGAACCTTCCTTTCGCGAGTGGCTTGGATAAGTTCGTTAGACAGGAAAATCCGCCGAGGTTTTCCCGGAAAATTTTGTGTTTTCTTTCGAAAAAAATCGAAAAAAATTTATATCTCTGGAATTAACAAAGTAAGGGCAACGAAATTTGGTACACGGGTTTAGATCGTTATATGTAAGCTACCTACCAAAATTCAGCGCTGTAGGTTAAAGGGCAAAAAAGTTACAGGCATTTAAAGAAAAATAAATTTGGGTTTTCCTCAAAACGTCAAAGTCGCGATTTTAAACGTCAAAATTGTTAATATTTAGGCAATGAACCTGAAATTAATATGATCTATGGAAGGAAAATGTCTCAAGAATAATGTTTTACAAAGCCTGAGCTCTTAGTTTCAATCGTCATTGTCCTTCATTTTACTAAAATATTCCCAGAAAATTCATTTCAAATAGACTCTTTCTCTGATGCTTTAGTAGTAATATTGGCTATAGAGTTTATCGTTTAATGGTATATCATTTTTGTCGAATTATCGTAAAAAATCATTAAAGCGCAATATATCCGTTATTATGCAAGTTACGAAAAAAAGTTGTATACATTAATTGTAGGGTGTCTTAAGCTACATCTTAAAAAATATTTCCACAATTACAGGGTGGCCCATAAGTCGTTGGTGATTCAAATTTTTTTTTTTTTTAGTGATTTTTTTTAATCAAACACGCCCTATGTTATTGAATTTTTGTATTTTCCATCGAAATATAATACATCTTTGTAAGAAAAGAAATTCGGGACGCAGCAAGTGCGTTATGGTAGCGAATTTTCATTAAATGCTTCAAATTTTGAATCAATTTGCTATTAACCTATGAGGTCGACCAGAAAACCAGTTTTTTCGGGAACAATTTAACTTTACTTTCGGAAATTTTTGTACATTTTCAAACAATAAAGTTATTTTGATGAAACATGGCACATTGTTTCTAATGTATAGATTATACTGGTAACCAAATTTGGTGCCTGCTTTCTTAAAAAAATATATTTGCTGTTAGAAACATTTTTATGAAAATTCACTACCATAACGCACATGCTGCGTCCAGAGTTTTATATTATTTTTCCAAACCTGAAAAAAATGTCTCGCTATAACATTTGAGACATGTGTGACAAAAACATTAGAAACTGTTAAGGACATACAATTTTTCAGTTGGCATGTCGACAACCCTGTATATCTTTTATTATGTGGCTTGGGATATAGGTATGTTAGGTTAAATCAACATATTTTCAGCAAAAGAATCTCTGGTATCATTTATGCCCCTTCATTTAAATACACACTGTACATATATATATATATATATATATATATATATATATATATATATATATATATATATATATATATATATATATATATATATATATTGAGAGAACTGCGACAGTTTTTTACCATAGCTTATTAAACATGTATTCTTAATTACCAACATATCCAAAAATTTCACAATAAATGACCTCTACGAAAACGCTGCGAAAACTAATCCAATATTATTTACACGAAAATTTGCGGAACAAAAACAGATAACATTCGAAGTATCTGTCTAATCTGTAATTAAAATTGAGCAAAAACAAAATGTAAAAAAGCTCTTTTTTTAACTTTCAACGAAAATTTGATCCAGTGGAATATGAATGTTATTTAAGCCTGTCACTTTGAAGTTTTATTTGACATGCCTGTCACTTTGAAGTTTTATTTGACATTTGTGAAAACAATTTATCCACTACTTATATCTTATGAAAATGTACAGATAATCACACCAAATTAATTATTTTTAGCGAATTTTTCGTAAAACGAAAAATTTACTAATGGGGAGATCTGTGTTTATATATATATATATATATATATATATATATATATATATATATATATATATATATATATATATATATATATATATATATATAAACACAGATCTCCCCATTAGTAAATTTTATATATATATATATATATATATATATATATATATATATATATATATATATATATATATATATATAGACAAACACATATTTTTTGTTGCCTCAGAATAAATTAAAATTCGTTTTTTTTTTCATAAACTTTATTTAATTTATTAACTGTGAATGTAAAATTTAAACAGTGAAAGCTGCAGCGGTAGAAATATCCAGAGACTGTTTAATGTTGTGTATATATTTAACAATAAATGAGCTTTCTAGTGGTAAGTCCTGGAGCTTCAGCTATTTAATATTTATGAACGATATTTGAATATATGAGAATATAAGTCTAAAGTTTCTGAAGTAAAGTGGGTTAGCGGAGCAACATATTTCTCTGTATTCTGAGAAAAGCTTCTTCTCAACAATGGAACAAAGCAATCTTTGAGGTATTTTCAATTACATAATCCTTCCCTTATATTTGTTAATATGAAAGCTATAAAGCAAACAAAATAAATCAAATAATTATACATTTTTAGCAAAATCTCGTAATAACATAAAAAACTCTGGATGCAGCAACTGCGTTATGGTGGTGAATTTTCATTTAAATGTTTTTAATAGGAAATATGTGTGTTCTATTTTAAAAAAGCAGGCATCAAATTTGGTTACCAGTACAACTTATATAGTAGAAACAATGTACCATGTTTCATTAAAATAACTTTATTGTTTCAAAATGTACACAAGTTTCCGTAAGTAAACTTAAAGTGTTCCCGAAAAAAACTGATTTCTGGGTCAACCTTATAGGCTAATAGCATATTGAGCTATTTAAATTTGAAGCATTTAATGAAAAGTCGCTACCACAACGCACTTGCTGCGTCACAAATTTCTTTTCTTACAAACATGCATTATATTTCGATAAAATGCAAAAATGCAATAACATAATTCGTGTTCGTTTAAAAACAACGAAAATTTGTATCACCAACGACTTATGGGCTACCTGTGATTGTATAAATATTTTACATTTAACTCAAGACACCCTACAATTAATGTACTTGTACAATTTTTTTTCGTATCTTGTATAATAACGGATATATTGAACTTTATTGATTTTTTACGAAAATTCAACAAAAATTATATACCATTAAACGATAAACTCTATAGCTAAGATTACCGCCAAAACATCAGAGAAAGGGTCTATTTGAAACGATTTTTCTGGAAACATTTTAGTAGAATGAAGGACAGTGACGGTTGAAGCTAAGACTTCAGGGTTTGTAAAACCTGAAAGAAAACGTCTTCTTAAGACGTTTTCTTTCCATAGCCCGTATTCGTTCCAAGTTCTTTGTCTAAATGTTGCCAATTTTGAGGTTTTAAATCGCGACTTTGACGTTTTGAGGAAAACCACAATTTATTTTTCTTTAAATGCCTATAACTTTTTTGTCTTTTAACTTAGAGAGCTAAATTTTGGTAAGTAATTTACCTATAATCGTATAAACCTGCGTATCAAATATATAATAATAATATAAATCTAGATTTTGGTACCTAGTTTACTTTTTGTGACATAAAACAGCTTACCAAATTTGGTTGCCCTTACTTTGTTATTTCCGGAGATATAAATTTGTTTCGAAAAAAAATTTTTCTGGGAAAACCTAAGCCGATTTTCCTGGATAACGAACTTTCATCCAAGCCACTTGGAAAAGGAAGGTACTTACCAAATTTAATCAAAATCGGCCTATTATTTTTTGAGTTATCGGTGTGATAAATAACATTTATAGGTAAATTAGCAGATTAGGGTATTTTTGAAAAAAAAAACAGAAACATGCTTAGAGGAACCCCTTTATGCATTAACCATCGGACAAATGCTGTGATCTCAACTCCAGAATACAGTTAAGAGACCTAAAGCAAATTTGAGGTTCTGTGCAGGGTAAACATACCACAACGGAGCTATAAATGCAAACTGTAAAAAACTCACCTTACACAAGTCCATAGAAAGGAGAAACTCCTTACCAACACCGTTTATCCATAAAAAACTTCCGCTTTTCCCAATTGAAAAAAAAAACGCTAAATAATATCGTAATTTGATTATTAGAATTAAATAAATAACTGCAACTGCTACCAAAGCATCACACAAAGGGTCTATTTTAAATTAGTTTTCAGCAAATAGGTTAATAAAATAAAGAACAATGAAGATTGTAGCTGAAACTTAAGACTTTCTAACTTCTTACGACATTTATACTGCATAGCGATATTGACTTAGGTACTCTATCTAGAACATGACAATTCTGACGTTTCGAATAGCGACTTTTTTGACGTTTTAAGAAGAAAAACTTAAACGCTTATAACTTTTTTTATTTTAATGTAGAGATTCAAATTTTGGTGCATGGTTTTCTTTTATATAACTTTGTTATTTCCGGAGATATAAAAATTTTCCGAAAGAACACGCAAAATTTTCCGGGAAAAACTAGTCCGATTTTCCTGGCTAACGAACTTATCCAAGCCACTTGCAAAAGGCAGGTACTCACCAAAAAAAATTGACACCGCAAGCACCTATGGTAGCGAATTTTAAAATCTTTCAAATACCGAAAAGTCCAGAAACATTCAATTCTTAAAAAATTTGCATCTCCAAGAATAATGAAGGTGGTTTGATAAAATACAGGAATACATGTTATCTTAAAACGCCTTTCTCATATAAGAAAATTGAAATTTCTAGATTAATAGGAAATGAACTTAATGAAAATGCGCTGCAATGAGGCACTTGCTGCAGCCGGAGTTTTACTGCTGGTTATACAGTGTGGATAAATTAATTTTGTCAGTTAATATTTATAAATGGAGAAAAAGTATGAAACAGGTCGATTTCTGATTTTAAAGTTAAACTTTCTAGGTTGAAATGTTTACCCCTTGCTGCATCCTCCGAGATTGTCACTTACAATCCCTAAATTTTCAAATTGAAAAAGTAGGCTTGTGGCTTTTCATTTTAAATACATTTTGATTATCTGTTCGGCAAAGTAAAAGATCTTCGATACCGTTTGCTGGTGAGGGAGAAAATCATACTTTGGTGAATTTTCACAGAAAAAATTCAGTAACGAGGAGATCGCGCCTTTTAAATTTTGAAAAGATTTCTTTAAATAAGCGCGAACTAGGCCCGCTGGAATACATGTCCAAGGTCAGTTTCAATTTTATACGTTTATATACAATGTGATTCATTTCCCCGATAAAGTCCAATAGCTTCTTTAATATACACTTTTTGGAAAACACTTTCAGGCAAAAGTTTTCTACTATGTTAAGGTCCATAACCTAAAATTATTTTCAGCTACACATCGTGGTTCATATGTCACCGCCACTAGGTAACTTTGTTTTTTAAATTAAATATCCTATATATTATTATATTTTTTGATTTTAAATTAAATTTTGATTACAAATTATAGGAAGTACTATGACATTAAAGTCAATGCTTTTTAATCAAGTTTCTTCAAAAAATTTGACAGATATAGAGTTTTTTTCAAGTACTGGTATCATTCGTACACCACATCCGCAAAACTTGAAATTCGGCGCAAGTATCTGACAGGTGATCGTCTATCTGGTGATGGTGTGAAAAATAATAATTTATGTACAGTGTGGTTGCTAGAGAGGCTCCCATTTGCTGAAATTCCAATATAAATAACTCGAAAATTTCAAATGGAACACCCTGTATATGAGCACCTGAATCAGTGCAAAAATTGATTATCTTTCAGATGGATATGGGCTTCTTTACATGTTAAGCTGATAATTTCTGAGTTATTCAAAAGTTATCAATTTGATTGCAACTACATGATTGGATTGTTTCTGTTTTGTATAGTGTGCACTGGTCATGACAAAATTCTCCAAAATGTCAGATTTGACTAGTATTTACAACATTGTCTGTTCGTTGTTGTGTGATTGTGTAGTTGTGTTATAGCTGGTATACATAATTAAAAATGAACTTCAATAACGAAGAATTGAGACAGATGGTGTACATAATTGGTGAATGTTCTGGAAATTGTCTTTTGGCGTCTTGTATTTATAAGCATCGTTTTGTCATTGAAAAGACTCAAACACAGATTTGAGCAGAATTAGTCTGTATTTTACCGAGCACCAAAAAAAAAACAAAACATTGCCATCAAAGAAGATGTGGCCCTTGGTGTTCTTTTATCGGTGATTGAGGAGCCAACGCGTAGTCACAGAGCTATTGCGAAAACATTATATATGGATCAGTCCTCAGTTCAACGAGTTCTCAAGTTTCACAAGTACCATGCCTACCACTTCCGAGTAGCTCAAGTACTGAGAAATGAAGATTTTCAGCGCAGAATAAGGTACTGTCAGTGGGCAGTGCATCAAATTGAGATGGACAGGAGTTTTTTCGTAAAGTGCTTTTTGTGGATGAGTCCTCTTTCCATAATAACGGACTCCCAAATATGCACAATTTATATCATTATGCAGAAAACAACCCGCACGTAACAAGATTTGCTAACTTCCAGAATAGGTGGACGCTTAATGTTTGGGGTGGAATCATTGGCAATACCGTTCTTGGACCACATTTTTTTGATGGGCCTCTAAATGGACCAATGTACCACCAGTTCTTGGTTAATGATTTACCAGTCTTGATGGAACATGTACAGCTACAAGTTAGACAAGATATGTGGATACAGCATGATGATGCTCCACCGCATTATGCTGCCGTAGCTGGACAACATCTTGACCAAGAGTACGAAGGAAGTTAGCTTGGCAGGGGTGGCCTCAAAAGTCTCCTGACCTTATTTGCTGTGACTTCTTTTTATGGGGATTTGTGAAAAATTATGTGTATCGCACTCCACCAACAACACGAGAAGATATGCGAGGGCGAGTACAGGATGCATTTCGGCAAATTAGTGGTGCAATGCTTTTCAATGTCCATGGATCATATGGAAGAAGGCTACAACTTTGCCTTGAACAAAATGGTCGTCAATTCGAGCACCTTTTATAATCCATTCGAGAAATAATATTTAATCGTTGATTATTCGTTTATTTGTTCTTTTTTTAATTAATTACATATTATCAGTTTATTATATTTAATGTATTACTTGTTTACTTCATCGTTATTTCTCCTCTGATATCTATTAAACTAGTTCAAAGTGAATAATCTTTACCGGGCAACTTTAAAAAAATAGAGAATATATCGCTTTTACATGAGAGCAATTGGATATAAATTTGAAAGCAAATTTTTGCATTGTTTCAGGTGCTTATATACAGGATATTATATTTAAGAATTTCTAGTAGTAGTAGTTTAACCTCTACGAATGAAAATTCATTCTGTACTAGAATTCTATCTGGTGACATCAATCAATTGAGTTCAAGTGGTTAGTTCGACAATGTATTATTTGAGAATAGTTTGCATTTGTCAAGTAAAAAAAAACAATCAGGCAGAAGTAATAGACTTTTGACAAAACAATGTTAGCCTTTCAATTATTGATAAGAATATTTCCTTTGGCATCAAAATATTTCTATTTTGATGCCCTGAAATGCATCGAATTGTCTAGCTCGAATTTCCGTTCGAGTCTTTTTAACGTCAAAATTGTCGGTTGTCTCCATGAAGAGAAACACTGTTCGCGAATGCTAGAAGCCAAGGTGCAAACGGCCATAACTCAATCATAAAATCATGTAGTTGCAATCAAATTGATAACTTTTGAGTAACTCAGAAATTATCAGCTCTACATGTAAAAACCCATAATCATCCGAAGTACCTATAATCAATTTTTGCATTGATTCAGGTGCTCATATACAGGGTGTTCCTTTTGAAATTTTCGTGTTATTTATATTGGAATTTCAGCAAATGGGAGCCTCTCTAGCAACCACCCTGTATATAAATTATGATTTTTCACACCATCACCAGATAGACAAGCACCTGTCAGCTACTTGCGCTGAATTTCAAGTTTTGTAGATGTGGTGTACGAATGATACCAGTATCTGAAAAAAACTCTACACTGTCAAATTTTTTGAAGAACGTTGAATAACTTGAAAAGCATTGACTTTTATGCCATAGCACTTCCTGTAATTTGTAATCAGAATTTCATTTAAAATCAAAAAATATAGGGTGTTTAATTTAAAAAAAAACAAAGTTACCGAGTGCCAGTGACATATGGACCACGCTGTGTAGCTGAAGATAATTTTAGATTATGGACCTTAACATGGTAGAAAACTTTTTTTGAAAGTATTTTCCTAAAAGTCTAGTTTAAGGAAGCTATTGGACTTTATCGGGGCAAATGAATCACGTTGTATATAACACAAACCAAATTTTTTACGTAAGTTTGCATTTTCAAACGTATCCTACGAATCAAAATTCACATATAAAAGTTAAAGCTGCGCCCTCTAGAACTCAACCCACATCTAGGGTTAGTTTTAGTTTCCATATGTATACAGGGTGACGCATTTCTACGGTAAAGTCTAATATATCAGTTATTATATAAGAAATGAAAAAAATATATACGTTAATCATAGCGTATCTTGACCTGCATGCTATGAAATTATGTATTTTGATAATCACAGGGCAGATCATAAGTTGCTGGTGGTATGTCTTCCTTGTTTTAACAGAACACCTCTTATATTATTATATTTTTCCATTTTCCATCGAATTTTAATGCACGCTTGAAAAAAATAATAATTGATATTCCTTATCGTTTTCGAGTTATTTCAATTGTTTTATAACTAAGTGAAGATTGGAACCTGTGGTGAGCACTGATAAGCACACTTGGAGAAACTCACATCACCACAACACATCTTTTTAATTTCAGGATATTTCAGCCTCTGATGAAGCTAACGTTGTTAGCGAAACGATCGTTAGGTCTTCAGAAAGACGTGTTGTGGTGATTTGGGTGTCTCCAAGTGTACTTATGTTTTTCCATCGAATTTTAATGCACGCTTGTATGAAAAAAAATTGATATTGTTCTTGTTTTCGAGTTATTTCAATTGTTTTCAAATTAAGTGAAGATTGGAAGATTGTGGTGAGCAGTGATAAGCACACTTAGAGAAATCTAAATGACCACAACACATATTTTTAATTTCAGAATATTTTATCCTGTGATGAAGCTAACGTGGTTAGCGAAACGATCGTTAGGTCTTTAAAAAGATGTGTTGTGGTGATTTGGGTTTATCCAAGTGTACTTTGTTTTCAAACTGTTCACGTTTTTGTCACATATCAAATATTGTAATACGAAGTGTTATGAAAATGACGCATGCACGGAAGTTCTTGTTTATATTATTTGTCAAAAAAATCGAGGTGCCATATACAGGCGGCCTTAAATAGTAACTAAATTTTTTCAAATAAAATAGCCTATATTTTTTGGTTCAGAAGTGAAGAGCATGTCCTTTGATTTAAGTTTTGTATAACACTCCTTATACCTAAAGACTCTAGTTTTGGAAATAATTACATTTATATTCGCATACCATGTTTCATCTAGATTAATTTGATATATATTTTGCAGTTTTTTAAATCTAATTCTAATAAACTATCAGACAAATTTTGAAAGAAAAATATTAAATTATTTAAATTAACTGTGGTACAAAATAGGTAAAAAAAAGTCTGGACGCAGCAAGTGCGTTATGGTGGCGAATTTTCGTAAAACTGCTTTTAACGGCAAATGTGTCTTGTTTTTAAAAGAAGGACATTTGGTTGGCAGTATAACCTATATACTAGTAACAATCTACCGTATTTTATTAAAATAGCTTTGTTTTTTCAAAAAGTACAAACATTATCCGAAAATAAACTTTAAATATTCCAGAAAAAACTGGTCCAATTTTCCTGGACAAAGAACCGCTTTAAGCTGTTTACACACCTGCCAGGACATAATTATTCACAACCAGCTTTAGGATCAAAATTGAAAAAAATATATGAAAATTTGCAGAAATTTCTTATACGGTAAATCACCTTTTTTTTTACAGAAATTGCCTTCAGTAATGTTACACTAAATTATATTTTTCACAAAAATTCTACAACTTTTTTTTTACAATAAATTACTAAACATTAATTATTAATTACCAGCATATCACAAAAATCTTACAAAAATAAGTTGCACAGAAACACTAAAAACATGTCTGGGAAAACATTTAAAATCTAGCCACTATTTGCCGTATGCTCGATTTTTTTCGACGAGTAATACAAAGAAAAAGCTCTCTGAATGCGCCATTTTCATGGGGCTCCACTATCTATTGATAAAAACGCCGTTTCACAATTTGTGACATGTGTTTAAAGTATGTGCCAAAAACGTGAAAAGTTGCAAAACAATTGCAATAACTCAAAAACGATCAACGATATCAATTTTTTTCTCACAAACACAGAAATGCAATAAAATAAGGAGGTGTTTTATTAAAAAAAGAAAATGTGTATTACTAACGACTTATGGGCCAGCCTGTGATTGTCAAAATAAGATGCAGCTCAAGATACCCTATAATTAACGTATATAGTTTTTTGTCAAATCCTGTATAATAACGGATATATTGAGCTTTGCCGTAGAAAATCGTCACCCTGTATATGTGTGAACACAGAAAAACTGAAACTAACCCCGTATATGGGTTTTTGGGGTTCTAGTTCGCGCACATTTGAAGACATTTTTTTAAAATTCATAAGTCGCGGTCTTCTCCATAACGAATTTTTTCTACGAAAATTTGCTAAAATATTGACTATTAAACCATAAACTCTATAGCTAAAATTACTGCCGAAGCATCAGAAAGGGGTCTAGTTGAAATGGATTTTCAGAAAATATTTCAGTAAAATGAAGGATAATGATAGTTGAAGCTGAATCTTAAGGCTTTGTAAATCACACTTCTTATGACATATCGTCTACAAAATCCATATTTGTTCCAATATTAGATGTCTGAAAATTGTAAATTTTGACGTCTTAAATCGCGACTTTGATGTTTGAAGAAGAAAAATGATCAAATTTTCAAAATATTTTTTCTGCTACTTCTTAACGTTTTTGCGTCAAGAAAACTTAACCGTTGGATTGATTTTGTTAATCACACAAAATATTTTGTTCTTGCGCTTTCCTCTGATCACCAGTGGCACGCAAAACTTTTTTCTTAAAATGCTTATAACTTTTTCCCTTTCAACTTACAGATCCTAATTTTGGCGTGTAGGGTAAGTTGGATATTATAAACGTATATGCGGAGTAATGAAAAATTTCCCGGAAAAACCAGATCTCGCCATTAGTAAATTTTTCGTTTTACGAAAAATTCGCTAAAAATAATTAATTTGGTATGATTATCTGTTTACATTTTCATAATATATCAGTAATGTATAAATTATTTTCATAAATGTCAAATAAAACTTCAAAGTGATAGGCTTAAATAACATTCATAGTTATGACAGCTTGTGACATGAAAAAATCAGTATTTTTTCGCTTATATTTTTATTTACTTCCACTGGATCAAATTTTCGTTTAAAGTTAAAAAAAGAGCTTTTTTACATTTTGTTCTTGCTCAATTTTAATTAGAGATTAGACAGATAATTCGAATTTTATCTGTTTTTTTTTCCTCAAATTTTCGTGCAAAAAAATATTGGATTAGTTTACGCTGAAACTTTTCTGAGCGTTTGCGTAGAGGTAATTTATTGTAAAATTTTTGGATATGTTGGTAATTAAGAATACGTGTTTAATAAGCTATTGTAAAAAAAAAAAACTGTCGCAGTTCTCTCAAAAAAGATAACATTCGTGTAACATTATTTAAGCTAGTTTTTGTGAAAAAAATGGCGAATTTTCGTGGAAGAAATTGTTTGTGGTATTCATATAATTGCTTTTTTGAATTTTTTTTGGTATTATCTACCAAATTTGATGTCTTTCATTAAAAAAAGAAGACACATTTTACGTTAAAAACATTTTATGAAAATTCGCTATCATAACGCACTTGCTGTGTCTTGACTATCTAAAGTATAAAATTACGTGATCTTTTACAATCGATAAGTAGTGTTCATTAATAAAACTCACCGATATGAATTGATCGTACTTAATTTTCTGGAATAAATAGCTACCAATAATACAATCAGCTGTGAAACAGCACCAAACGACGACGTTTCTTTACGAGGATCTTCTTCAATAATGTCGTCTAGTTTTTCTATTAAACAGTTTTTAATATTGATCTTGAAATTCAGAGAGAAATGTGCCTTACCATGTCCATTAATTAGAAAATATTTATTTCTGCCCTATTTTAATATTAACCAATATTTGCAAAGACATTCTTTAATCCAAAAAGCGCTTACAATTTAGCGTAATTTTTTTAGCAATCCTTATAAAAGTTTCCAAACCTTAATATATTGTATGTGTATGTAATAGTTTTTGCTTCAGACTTATTGCTAACTTGTTAGAAAATGTGTATGGGTCAATTACCATGTTTTAATATTACTCACAATTTTGTTAGTGACAACAGATAGAGTTTGTTAATTTAGACCAGTCTACGGTATTTTCAATCGTTTGGGTGTCGCATCTGTACTACTCATTGTTGCTGAATAAGAGTTGGCTACTTTCCTATTTACATGGTACACTCTTTCAAGTTAGTTACATGTTAGTGCCTCGCTCTTAGGCCTATTTCGCGTGAAATTTTCGTAGGAAACAGACTTTGGTGATTTTTAATCAGTGATCGAAAAGACGATGTACTTCATTCGGCACGTATGTCTGTGTTTTTGTGTGTATTGTGCGGAAGTCATTACTGGGCTCAAAATGTGGTTTCTTTTTATAGAGAAGAAAATCAGTCATTATCAGTTGTAATTCAATTAAAAATTTTTGTTGTTGTTGTTGACATATGCATATTATGGATTATTATAGGGCAATATGAGGACATAAAACAAACAAGTCAGTACAAGCTATGGGAATTATGAAATTAATTTTACATATACACCTGGAGAACCCAAATCATATATTATAATAGTACAGTAAGTAAATTGGTTGCCAAATTCACAGAAATTGGACCCGTAAAAGATTTGCCTTGACAAGATCGACCTCGAGTAAGTGAAAAAGCCAGATAGGATATATTGCTTGAATCTGGAGAAAATCTTTCCAATTCTACAAGACAACCAGCCGTAAATAACAACGTGGACCAATCTTTAGTGTCAATATTATTCAAAGAAAAGAAGTATCATCCTTACAAAATGCAATTGATACACAAGTTAAACGATGATTATTCAGACCGCCGTTTACAGTTTTATGAACGATTAAGGTTACGCTGCGATGAAGATCCCAATTTATTTAATAACATTATCTTTTCTGATGAAGCCAGCTTTTACCAGAATGGCATAGTAGATCCACAAGTCAAGATATTGGCCACGGCAAATTCCTCATTGGACTCATGACTCCCACAGTCAACTTCATGGTAAAGTGAATTTATGGATGGGAACGATCGGACGGCGTTTCATAGGGCCATACTTTTTTCAAGAAAATCTCACGGCAGCATGTTACCTAAATTTCTTGCGATTGGATTTAATCACGAGGCAGACGTGCCCCATCAAGATATTTGGTTTTAGCAAGACATGGCGTCTCCTTACTTTGGTGTAGCCGTTTGTAAATACCTAGATGCCACATTTTCTGATAGACTTGACTTCCCTGGATTTTGATCTGTATGGGTATTTAATCTAATCGAAAGTTTATTTCGACAGAAAGAAAGGATGAAGTGGAGCAAATTAGTTGACATTTTTGAGCGCAGTGTACAAAACGTTTACACTCGTATCGGTCAATGCCAAATGACAGGTGAGGAAGAAGTTGAAGATTTGCGCTAAGTTTTGTTTCCTTTCCTTGATTTAACTTTTTTTTTTCATTAAAATTAAGTTTCCATTTATTTAAGTAAATAATGCAATTTTTTTCAAAAAATTGTCAGGTACCAATTTTTTTCCTCATCATATAAGTAGTAAGCAGGTCTATGGAAAAGCACAAAAACATATGGTTGTCATTAAAAAAAACTTATGATACGTTACCATCATCATGGCGTCATATATGTGATTTTTACGTCATAAGTTGGTAATTGAAAAGATTGACCAGTCCGAGCGTTCTCTTGAAAAAATTAACTAATGTATTTATGATTTATGTTTGGAATTGTATCATCACACTGTATAATCCTAATTTTGTACGTATACGCGTTTTCACCAATGTTGCTACGTTTGTAACAAATTCGTAATTCGTATGTCTATATATACCGCAGAACCCGCATTATCATTACAATTACCGCCTGATAATCAGCAAGCATGTTGAATATTAGAGGAACTTATCTCTAGATTCAGCCAGCCATGTTCACTCCATTGTTTCAGTAGTGCGCGGGCTTTTGCTGACGCTCTTCCGCTCTCTTAGTTGTAGACGAACAGACTGAATAATGCTGTAATGAAATTAGTTCTGGCTTACCTACCAATAAGAACTATCATGTGAAAAGTCACCATTCATTGCTGTCTTGGAAATGTATGTACTACTTTAATATGTACTACAACAGTCGGCAAGTAACAATAACAACATTAAGTTTTAAAACTTTAAAATACATAAGTAACAAGTGTTCATTTAAATTCAGACCATGGCAACGAAATACGGAACATAATAATTATATTAACAGATATTCTTCATTTAATATATAGTGTATGTGAATTCAATTTTTAAAAAAATTCTTCAAATGAGCGCGAACTAAGCCTTCTAGAACACATATCTAGGGGGTCACTTTCAATTTACATATATATATATATATATATATATATATATATATATATATATATATATA
Source organism: Tillus elongatus (assembly GCA_964006375.1). Taxonomy (NCBI): domain Eukaryota; kingdom Metazoa; phylum Arthropoda; class Insecta; order Coleoptera; family Cleridae; genus Tillus; species Tillus elongatus. The sequence goes on from OZ023266.1 coordinate 119,896,973, forward strand.
TATATATATATATATATATATATATATATATATATATATATACTTAGTTTACGCAAATTTAGAATTCAGAAACAGTTTGTGATTTGCAAATAACGCAAAAGCACCTTGACGTTTTTCTTTTATCGACATTTCAAAAAGTACAGAAAGTTGGGTAATTTTTTTAAATTTCGAAGAATTTGAAATTCAAAAGTTCTTACTTTTTAAGTTTTCTACACACCTACCAAATTCTAACAAATTTCAATCACCCTGAATTTTTTCATGTTTTCTTAACCTAACAATTTTTTGGTTCATTCGATTTATGAAAATCTGAAAAGACCCATTAAAATGTGGTAAACTTATCTGCTGAATTGTTTTTTTTTTCTGTTTAAATATGTTCCTACTTAGAATTTATATATATATATATATATATATATATATATATATATATATATATATATATATATATATATATATATATATATATATATATAATAAGTTTATTCATCCAAAATTCTACATACTTAATTCTAATTACAAATAAAAAATTACTCCAATAAGCACATGATTTTAGTTAACGACGAATAAACTACAAGTTTATTACAGAAGCTTTTAACTTATATGCATAAAATATACGTCAATTTATTCTACATCTTAACCTTTTTTATGAGTGGTATACATTCCTCATTCAACTAGTAATAGTTTTCTCAATTTTATCCCTGGGAGTATTTCTAAGCCATTTACTTACAGCCCTCTTGAAAGGTCCCACACCACCAATACTTTTGACCGAGTCAGGAAACAGGTTATATAGCCTTGGTCCATAGTATCTATAATATTTTTTGCCTATGGTTTTATGGATTCTGTCAACCCCACACCTCTGCACTTATATCCGTGTTCAACCTGCAGATAAGTATGTTTGTTACCAAAAAACCACAACAACACAGACCTAGCATACAGTTGCCGCAAATCTAGAATCCCCAACTCATCAAAAAGTTGATCACTGGGATACAATCTACCTTTGCCATACAAAACTTTAAGAATCCATTTCTGAATAACAATCGGCCTCCCCAAATACACAGCATCGACTCCGCCCCAGCTTAATATACCATACATAAGTTGACTTTGGATCAATGAAAAATACAATGTTCGCAAATAACTCAGACTAAAAATTCCACTTAAGTGTTTGAATTTAGTAATAAATGAGCGCAACCGTCTAACTAGATGCTCCATGTGGTGGTTCCACCTAAGATGACTGTCGAGAATAATACCAAGATATGTAACACGATTTTGCGATTGTATCTCTAATTCTCCCACTGTAAGAGACTTGAAAGTGGGTATATATTTTTGGTAAGATGTGAAGGGGAGGTACACCGTCTTATCAGGATTTAAGGTAAGTAGGTTGTCAGAGAACCAATTTTTTATCGTCTTAAAATCTGTTTCAGCTTTATGTTTCAGTATATCCCAGCTTTCTGCGCTATAAAATATTGCTGTGTCGTCAGCATAACTGACTAGTTTACCCTGTGACTCTTGCGTTAATAAATCGTTAATATAGATGGTAAATAATATCGGCCCCAAAACTGATCCTTGTGGAACCCCAGAGTTTATCATTCTCTCTTCACTGATCTCATCATGCACCCTGACACACTGTCGTCTGTTAGTCAAATATGACTGGATTAAAGCCCCTGCCTGCCCTCTTATCCCATATGCTTCTAACTTCTGAAAAAGTTCTGTATGACCTACAGTATCAAAGGCTTTTGATAGATCGACAAAAATGCATAGAGCCACTCTTTTCTCATCTAATGCCTTGTATATGTTACGGACCAAGCATATATATATATATATATATATATATATATATATATATATATATATATATATATATATATATATATATATATATATATATATGCTAAAAATTATGTCATACTTGATGCAAATTTGCTCTAGTTTCAATATTTTACAATAAAATTTGCTCAACCCATTTTCATCAAAATATTAAGAGGTATTTCAATGGAAAAATGCCATAAACCAACATTTAGAAAATACATTTGCGAACCGATAGACCTCAGATAAATTTTGTTGTGAAAGTTGAAACTAGAGCAACTTTGCATTAACATTACATTACATAAATTTTTGGCATATTTTTTGTTTGAAAAACTGCCAGTAGAAACAACAACAGAGAAACCACTTCAGCTGATGAGTATATTACATCTTAATGGGTCTTTTCATATTTTCATAAATTCGAATAAGCCAAAAAATAAATACGTTGAGAAAACATGAAAACATTCAAGGTGGTCCAAATTTATTCAAATTTGGTAGGTTTGTAGAAAAATAAGAAAAAACAACTTTTGTGTTTGACATTTTTCGAAATTTTAATGGAGAACTAAACTTTCTGTATTTTCTCTTTATAAATGTCAAATTTGACAGGTAGATTATATCGATAAAAGAAAAGAAAAACGTCAACGTTATTGCTTTATTTACAAAGCAGAAACTATTCCTGAACTCTAAATTTGCAGATTTGGGGAAATTCGCAAATTAAGTCTTAAAAAATGTCCCTTATGATGCGAACTTTAATGGTGACACTGTATATATATATATATATATATATATATATATATATATATATATATATATATATATATATATATATATATATATATATATATATATATATATATATATACAGTGATCTGAAGAAGATTGCGGCTTTACAAGAGTTTTCACAACACGGTTGATTGGAAATGGTTGATTGGGAGTTTCTATGGCAACAACATAGCGCCTCTTTCGTATAGATAATTTTTAGGCTTTCCACTGACGCCTCGACATCAAGCTGCTCGACTTGAGCGGTGTAATGACAGATCAAATTGGGATGGTGAATGGAATCGTCTTGTTCCGATTTTGTATTTGGATCCACGATGGTCGTAGAAGAGTGAGACGATTACGTAGGGAACGCAGGAATTTTGAACTTGATGTGGAAAAATAATTTTCGTTTGCTAGGTCTGTTTCAAATCTAGTCATGAAGAGGTCTGCAATGAATGGGGGAAAGGGGGTTGCCCATTGCTGCGCCAGGGGGTTTGCTCAACAAATTCATTAGTGAACTGAAAAATAATCTGATTCATGCAAAGATTTTCTAAATATATATATTCTTTGCAGACCTCTTTATCTATGTTGTTTATTTTTAAGAAATGGTCTAAATACCATAGCTTTTCTTTTATGGGAACACTGGGAAACAACGAGGTCACACCAAACAATAATAAAACATCGCTTTCAACCAACTTAATATTTTCAACTTTATTAATACATTCAAGTGAATTTGAAACTGAAAAACTTTTTTGTTTGATAGGGAAACCTTTAAATTCATTTGTGAGCCATCTCGCTATATTGTATGATGGGGAATATATAGCTGAAACAATAGGTCTCACCGATACTTATGGATTTTCGAAAGACAATACTCCTTAGGAACTTTAGGATTTGAAACTTGTAACTTTTTTCCTTTGTTGCTTTTTGCTAGGTAACCCAAAGAATATAGATAAAGCCACAGAAGTGTCGGGAATCTATGAAATAGGCTGTAAGGATTGTGATCGTAAATATGTTGGGCAAACTAACACAACTATTAAAACTAGAGTTAAGGAACGTTTATCGCAACTGAGATATGGCACTATTGATAAATCATGTATTGCTTATCATATTTAGGATAATAATCATAATGTAGATAAAGAAAATCGCAAGTTAGTAAAAAATGTCAGGCAGTCGCGTCAGTTAGATGCTTACGAAAGTATATATATATATATATATATATATATATATATATATATATATATATATATATATATATATATATATATATATATCGATCAATAGAGTAGGTCCGGTTCTATGTAATCCATTGTTCGAAGTGTTATCTTGATAACTGGCGTGTCCTTCTTGGAAGGAACATTTCATAACGATACACAGAACTACAAAGGTAGGTATGCAGTTTTAATTACAGGGATTCCAGTGCCAACAGAGGAGGGTGTCTGTATAGCTTCACTGGTTGGCTGTTCGCAACTGCTTGGGAACTAACATTTAAATAGTAGTTCTGGTCTTTATTCACTTAGTTCATTGATCCCTCTGATGATGCTAACTTTGTTAGCGAAACGATCGTCAGGTCAGGTCAGGTCAGATCAGGTCAGGTCAAAACTCTATTGTGATGAATTTGGTTCTCCAAATTGTACTTGTCAGTGCTCACCACAGGTTTCAATATTCACTTATTGAAACAATTTTTTCATTTTCTCAGGAAAATCCGATTTTTTTTTTGACAATACCTTATTAAACATGTATTACTGATTACCAATATTTCACAAAAACTGTATATTTTTTACAAAAAAAAATGTTAACTTATCTGTAATTAAGATTGAAAAAAAATGTTAACTATTTTTTTAACTTCACGGAAATTTAACCAGTGGAAGTAAAGAAAAATACAAGCAGAAAAATGCCTACTCATATCTTCATGCCACAAGCTGTCAGATATAAGAATATTATTTAAGTCTGCCACTTTAAACTTTCATTTGACATCTTTGTAAACAATTTATCAGCAACTGATATATTATGATAATTCAAACATAGGCACTCTTAGCAAATAAATTATTTCTTATCTTTTTGTACCTAAGTTGATTAAAATTTGATA